>JAMLFY010000981.1:0-19362 GCA_030441495.1 Dalbergia oliveri
CTAATCTTATTCTACTTTGATGCTATGCATTTATCACTCAATCTTTCTCTTCTCTCTTTGATCTTCTGTTTTTAGAGGAACTCTCTCCCTCTCCCTTCATGGTCAATCCTTACTCACTTAAAACACTCACTAAAAACATTCAACTCATCACGGTATATATAGCTCTAGGTGGAAGAAACTCACGGACGAACAAGCGCGGTCTCTGGAGCAGACAACCTGCCACATTGTTACACTGTGAAGTTGCTGGGCAGCTTGGTGATGACTTTGCTTGATAGCAGCTTTTTAGATATTCTCAATTTGATTTGATGTGATGTGACGTAAATTGCCAATAATTGAGGCATTTTAATGTTATCAACCATAATTTTCTACATTGATCACAAAATCCATGTATTGTGTAATATGAAATTAGCCCAATATTGCAATAGATTTTCTAAGAAGGTATGCTACATTGGCATAACATTTTGGTCATGAAAATTTGATCCGTGCTTATGTCTTCAAACTCTATAAATTATTAAGAATATTATGAATGCCCATAGAATCATATCTTTAACTAATGTTGAGATATGATTTGATTAGATAAAATTTATTGTGATTTGATTTAATAAAAATTTTATTTTTATCCTTTAAATATTTCATAAGTCTTTTTTTGATCATTATAAATATCATCATATTTACATAAAAGGGAGTAAAAACATGACCAAAAAAAAAGGCACCAAAACCAAAACAAATTTTTGAGAGACCATGATGTAAATTGAAATGAAATGAATGGATGAATGGATAAAAGGGAGAGTAATAAACGTGGAGTAGATAGGGAGACATTGAAAAGCTTCTTTAACAAATTCTTTTCTTGTCCTGGAAAGCTTCTCAAAGGAGGATCATCAAGTGATGAGGTGGGAATGATGAAACCCAAGAGAACCACGAATTGACAATGGAACAATTTTTTTTTCAGGAAAATTGATTATGCTACGAAACTTTAATTTTTGCGACTTCTATTCTATAATAATTATTAATTTTTTATTTTTTTATATTTCATATTATCTATCCATTTATAATATTTAAATAATATTAATTTTTTTATTTATATCATTAATATAAATGTGTTATTTAAATAATTAATAAATTTATCAAAATGAATAATAACAAATATAAAAGATAATTTTATAAACTTATAATTTTTTACAATTATCAATATATATATATATTTTTCTTAATATGTGTGTTATTTAATTTTTACGCATTATTCCGAAATGAAAAGAATAGTAGCATAATAATAGATGCGATGGGAGGTTATCATATCGGTGGTGGATATCCCGGAAAAGATAGGAGGGGAGGGGGATGACCAAAATAGTTCAAGCGATAATTATCCTTGATGCCATGGTTCAAAAGTGAAGAGCAAAGAGCAACAACGATTGACAACTAACTTAGGTTATGATGAGAATGTCCAAAGCATCCAGAAATTAAGGAAATGAGTTTTTTTGTGGGCTATCATAAGACTCAGCAATCATAAATAAAACGCAAAAAAATTAAAAAAACATCATAAGACGGTCCTTACAATGCGTGGCGTGGCATCTTTTATACAATCCAATAGCACAATTTGCTATATATACTGATCTCATCAACAGAAAAATTATATGCTCTTCAGTTGTCCGTGCACTACCAACCTGGCTGGCTCTCAAAACCTAATTAATATCTCTCTCCGCCGCACTTCCAGAGGCGCCTCGCCGGAGCTGACTGTGTGTGAGGTGCGGCCGCCGAAGCTTCCACCTCCAGAAGATTCGTTGTGCCTTCCCGGAAGAGGAGAATGTAAGCCCTGATTTTTTCGTATTGTAATCGTACCTTGTTTGTTATGATGAATATTCAACAATGAACGATTTCAGATACTGGAACTGGTTGGATGTGGTTCCTGCGCCACCTGCCTCGCTGATTCAAGATCGGCTCTCAGTTGTTAGTATTTTGATTATAATGTGTTGTTGATTTCTTTTTTCATCTTTTTCTGGATCTGTTTGTGTGTAATGAATTGGGAGTTGTTAGTATTCTGATTGAAAGAGTAGAATTGAATTGCCTCATTATCTTGAAGGCTATGGCTATTATTATTCCTTTAAATTGAAATTTCTGTTCTCCTTTTTCCTTTATTCATTTGTAGAAGGGCTGATGCATTTTATTTGATTCTTTTGAAAGGTACTTGAGGGCTAATTATTTTCAAGGAGGCAGGCAATCCCATCAGATATTGGAAATCTATTGCGTTTAAAGATACGGTAAATAAATGCCCTCTGTTTATTTCTTGTCCATTGTTTTTGTCACTATTCAATATTCATTCTGCTTTGAATGGATTTTCATTAAGGTTTCTGTTCGGCTGTTAAAAGAGATTTATTTTTCAGTAGCATTTTAATTATTATTTTGATTTTTGATAAATAGAGATTTGATTACCGGGATTTATCAAGCAACTCATTAAAGGGTGCTATACCTTCATGCATTGGACAGCTGACATTTGCAACTTCTGTAAGTCACTTTGCGCATAGCTGCATAATGATATTGATAACCGTAACATTTGTTATCTAGTGATGATGATCTACTTTTTTTGTTTGGATAATTTCATGTGGATGAATTTTATGAATTCAGGGTTGTGGATTCAGTTTCCAATTATAATATTTTTTTTTGTTGCCCAGCTTTTTTCCATGGGATAAAACCGCGAAACTCAACAGAAGCCACCGGAAATTTTTGCAAATAAGTTCCTCTGACAAGGCCTTGTCTCGGATTTGGCCTTTTTTCTTTTTCAAATTGAGCTCTCACCATTCTTATTGTAGAGCTTTCAGTTTCCACTAATCTTGCGTGAGAAGTTCCTTCATCAAAACGTGAAACTTTCTTGGGTCGAGTGAAGATGTTGAATAATAATGTTGATATAAAACCATTCATGTATGTGTCTCTATATATTAGCTTAAGCTTTTGTAAGAGATGATTTCGTGACGTGGTATCAAAGCCACCATGAATAATTAAGAGGTCAACGATTCAATCCTTGTTATCCCCACTCTGATAAAATGCTCACGTTTCAAGCCCAAAATATGAGGGATTCATATGAGACGGTATGTTAGATATAAAATCATTCATGTGCCTCCCTCTATCCGTTAGCTTAATTAAGCTTTTGGAAGAAATAGTGTCGTAACAAATAATGAGACTAATAGTAATAAAAAAGAAGTGGGAATCGGGTCAAGAAAATTTCACAATTTGATGAAGGAACTTCTGCTATGGATCATGGGAGATATGTAGAAAGCTTTGCAATTTGCAAGAAGAATGGTGAGGGCTTAACATCATTGAAAAAGAAAGATAAGCTGGGGAAGGAAGGGGAGCTTGAAGATACTCCATCTTCAACACTGGTGAGCAAGATCAAGAGCTATGGAAGCATGCAGATTGTGCTAGTGTTCTTTCTATTCTCTTTGCATCCGATTTCTTTGCTACTTTAACGACAGATGAAGGTTTGTTCTACCAAGCTGGATGTAGTAAACAGAAAGAAAGTAGTAAAGAAATTGGATGCAAAGAGATATTGATGAAAATGGCGGTGCTGATTTTGATGTCTCTGGTGAATCACAGACTGTTCCATTGGATTGTCACACAAATCAAAGATGTCACGCCACCCTTTGTAAGCACTGTTTTATGATAGCTCATAAAAAACTATTTTCCTTAATTTCTGAATGCTCTGGACACTATCATCAGCTAAGTTAGTTGGTACCTTCAAGGCTTCAATCGTAGTTGCTCTTCACTTATGAATTAGGGCATCAAGGCTGACATGGACTATTATCTATTGAAATGCTGCTCATTATATTTAAGTATCTTTGCTTAATATCTTATCTGTCTCAGGTTATTTAAAAAGCAAAACATCAAGTGATTGCTATTTGAGTCTTGGAGCTTAAATTAATCTTTGCTATTTTATGTTTGCTTTGCTTTTGATGATGGGATTGAGCATTGTAAGTGGAGTACATTTATAGGATGGAGTGACATGTGTCCTTGTTTTGCATGCTTCTGATGTATATAATACTGGTGGAAGAGTGTCCTAATGCAGGGTCAAGAAAAAGGGTATCATCTGATGGAGTAGATGTCTTACCCTTTGATGAGGATCAGTTTAAGGCATCTAACGGTGGCTCAGAGGCTACTTGCCTTCATATTGAAGGCACAGTTTGGGACGTAATTCCTGGTGTCAAACAAAACCTATATGCCCATCAGCAAGAAGGTTGAGTTTCTTTGGACAAATTTGGCAGGAACCATGGACCTTGGTACATTGAAGAGTACTGATTCAGGTGGATGTATTATTGATTTATTTCTCATGCTCCTCGAAGTTGATATCTTTGCAATTGTTTGAATTTCTTGGGAAAGTATATGGATTAATTAGGAAGGTTATAGAGGTTTTTCTTTCCATTAAATAGGCATGAGAGTAGAGTAAATTGTATCCAATCTAATTTTTTAAAGATTGTGAACCCCAATATTTTATACCTTTTCAAATGGTTTTGTGAAATATTATTGGATTTGAGGTTGGATACCATTATTTTATGATTTTATTAGAAACCATGTCTTTTGAACCAAGCAAGGTTTTTCATTTAGTAGTGCTCAGAGAAATTATTATAGAAAAATGATTTCAAAATAAGGTAAAAGCTCTGAGGGAGGAATCTTGCATAGAAATTATATGCTAACAACAACATGTTAGCCTTGGTGTACCTCATAGTATCCATCAAGCAAGGTGGCTACTCGTCTGTCATGCTAGCCAACATTAGAGACTGAAATTAGGTTGATGGGGGCTGCTTCGTCGTGGTAGTGATTTTGGTCTTCTCTGGGGTCAGGTTAATGGGAGTGGCTCAGTGGTAGACCAGGCCATGATCTTGCTAGGGTCAGGGTTACGTTGATAGGGGATGCCTATAGGGTCATCTTTGTGTTTGATGCCTTCCTAAGTAACTGATGTATTCTTCCTTATCATATGAGATTTCTTTAGAAAATTGATTTTAGAATGGCGGCATGAATATGAATGGAATGGTTGGGTTAAAAATATTTATGACTTTCTATTCAAGTTATATTTGTGTGCGGATTATGTTTCACATTATTCTATCATGTTCTTATGTTAACACATGTTTACATTGATATGTATTTCATCATACAATGATTTTAAGCGTTCCATTAAATAAAAATGATTTCTAGACTCGATTATATATATGAGGAGTTCACAAGATATGCTATTGAATATGTATCTCTTACATATGTATAAATGTACTATTTTGAAATTGTCTCATACCGGCTATAAGCATACTTGTTTCTCACTGAGTTGTAAACTCATTTTGTGACTCTATCTCTTTTAAGAAGTAGGCTTTGAGACGAGTTTTGAATCCTATCGTTCCTATCAGTGATGAATCTAGAAATTTTCAGTTATATGGATAAAGATAATATATTAGTAAAAAGTGGACTAGATTTTATCTTATTATTTTATCTCATGTCTAATTGAAGTAGGGTCAGAATTAATAAAATATTGAGGATAAAATTATGTACATCTATATAATTAATAAAAAGGTTCCAAATTTTTTGTGGGGACATTAGGGTATAAGCCCCCATCTTAATCAAAATGCATTCATCGCCTTACTTCCCAAGACTAATGATTGCTTCTCTGCTTAAGTCACATATTGCAGGATCGGTTGAATTGTGCTGTAAAGACTTTTAAGGGATGTAAGAGATGTAAATAGAATAAAAAAAAATTGGAACTAAATTAAAACCTTGATAAAATGAAAGGGATGTAAACGAAACTTAAAAAAAAAACTGTTGTAAATTATTATAAGCAGGAAAGCACAGGTGCAGTTGTAAAATGTTTATGCAAACGGATAATTTTCTTTTCCTTTGTTGATGAGAAACTACATTATATCGTTCCATAATTGGAACTATTTTAGTAATTATACATATAAAAATGTTCCATTATTAAAAAATAGTTAAATTCGTACAACACCCGTTTTTCAAAAGAAGTTTCATTTATGTTTACCATTAATTCATTATAATATCTTTAAGTTAATTCCAATTAGTTGATTCGAAGTTACAAAAGTGGAAGTGATGTAGCAGCAAATCTATGCATATAATCTTGCTGGTACTCTTCTTAAATGAAACAGAAGAGACAATATGCATGCTCCATATAAAGGGAGATTGCCAAATAAATGCATGATTTTTCATTCATGGATCGCAGAACATGCACCAATTTGCTATGATAGAAAGTTAGAAACCAACAACAATGTAGATTGCATACGCCGAATTTTTGTTTGCTTGGAGTCTCTCAATTATTTGGTAGCTTGCAATTTCAGGTGCTACAAACCGTTTCACATTTCCTTGCTTGTATGAGAACAGTACATGCCTGTCAAGTCGCTTACCAAATTTTATTGAACTATTTAATGCATCAAACATAAATCAACTCGTAATGAATGAAATTTATTGTATCCATTTTTTTTTTTCCATGTGTTAAAGGGATAAGTTTTCACATGGAATTGGTGGATTTTTATTTTCGTATTTAGTAAAGGGTTGGACTGTCAAAACATGTTAAACTTGTCAAGACATTTTGCATAAATTATGTGAGTCATATCTTTTATTTGCATAAAAAATTTATTTGATGTACTAGTCAATTATTTGTGTAGCTTTAATGAAAAATAAAAACTTGGAGTCAGTCATATCATTTTATATGTGTCCCAATAATGAATAACTAGGTGTCAGTATTATCAAAACTTTATGAGGTACACTGACTGACCTAGTGACCAACTAAATTTACACTTTAATTCAATTCCTTGCGTATAATGTGATGTGAATTGAATTAACACTAACACCTTTTTAACATGTTTAAATGCAAGTGATTATACTTTTTATTTTTAATAAACACAAATAATTATAGCAGCTTGCTCTCTTATCCCGTTACTCATTGCGGATGGTCATCAATATATTGTGCCGATTCAGTTGATAGTCTTATTTAAGATATTTTCTGCTTTTCCTAAAATTTAGAGTGTGAATTTCTCATCAATCAAAACTGAGTAATGCATCTTGTATATCATTAAGATCAAAACCAGTTCATCTTAAGGGATTAAACATGTGGTAAAATGAGGAATATAACTTAGATTTAATCTAAATACACGAATAATGTACGTAAAATATTTTTTACATGCTCATTCAATCACATTTTTCCATGTACATAACTTTTCAAGTTATTTTAAGTTATGTCGTGAGTGTCAAACTTATCTTGTTGATGTGTTAAGATATGATTAAATAATTATATAAAACTATTTTATACTTTTATTTATCAAAATTTAACTCATAAATTTATTAATTGAGAATATCTATATTTAAATTTTAAAAAAATCTAAAAGTATGAACTGGTGTATTTATATCAAAATTTAAGGGGTAAATTTTGAATTCAAAAAGAGCCTAATATGAACGTAGTGATATTTATATCATACGGCATGATGTTATCCAAACAAGTATGAAAGTCAAAAAGTCATAATTGCATTTCGTATGATTAAGTAACCAAGAGATGACATTTGTAGCTTTTGATAATAATTGATATCCGTGTGCTGCTGTTCCAATGGACGGCATCCCCAATTCACAATTTCAAAATTTCCACCAACATCATCATACCCAAAAAAAAAGAAGAAGCATAATTCATTTATATTTATACCATTTAATTTTTAAAAATATATCTTTCTAAAAAGAAAAGGAAGTTACACGTAGAGAGTTGAATAGCAGAGATTCATGAAATTTGACATTTTTTTTCTCAAAACATGATAGCATAAAGTCCATCTCAAATTCAAAGCCACCAATGCATTCCATGAGGTACACGATCACTCCACCAACCACAATCAACCCCATCCAGAAAAAAAAAAAGAAACGTGAAAAAGAGAGAAATAAATAAAAAAGAGAAACACCAATCATAGGTGGGTGCAGAGGAGACCTGAAAGCAAAAGCCCTAACCTAACTTTGTGCCTGCAATTCCCTAAACTTTTATCAATACATGCTAACATACCCATTATTTTCTTTTCCACCAAACAAACATTTCCATTTGTTAACATGATTGATTAAAATAAGAATTTAATTTTTTATATATTATTATTACTTTATAGAATTTTATCACAATGACAAATCATAATTATTTATTATCACAATCATCCATTATGATATGTTATTTTAGTGAAATTCTATTAATTGATGATCAATGCATAGAACTTAAAAAACATTTTAAAATAATACAATATACATACACGTGTGTATATATATACACACTTCATTGTAGTATATAATATAGGAATATGATATAAGAATTAATTTAAATATAAAATAATTTTATATAGATACTTAATCATATATTATCATATCAATAATAATATTTAATTCAACTATTTATTCTCTTAAAATTCATGTTAAAAAATTTATATAATTAAATAATGGTATAAAATTCCTTTATAATAACAAGGTAAATACATCAAATTGAATCTCTTGAAAATCTAATGAGAATAATAAATTTGGAGTTGAAGAAAAGACAGAACGCTACGGCAGTGTTTGTTTCTGTCTACGCAACCTCTTTGTTTCTTTTAATCATTCTTCTCCTTTGTTTCGCTGGATTGGCCAAATTATATTATGGGATTGGCCCATCCATGCCCTTCTCTCTTCTCCTCTCCTCTCTTCTCTCTCTGCAAATGCTCCCATACCCATCTTCTTCTCCGCTTCTTCTCCCTTGTGAGTTCCTTCCCCTCTTATGCTCTTTTACCCTCTTTCTTCAGGTTCACAGTTACTACCCCATGTCAAAAAGATTTGTTTTTTCTTCTTAGATCCTCATCATGATGATGTTGGTGATGGTGGTTTTTGTTTTTTTCTGAAAGAATTTTTACTTTTTGGTGTTTCAGTTTGTTGCTTTTGTTGCTGATTGCTTAATAAATATAACACAAGATCTGTGTACATGGTTGGTTTTTTTATTTTTTTATTTTTAACTTTAATGGGCATGTTTGAATCTGCATTATAGTTGTGAATTTCGCTCCTTTATGATGTTGCCATGTTGTTCTATGAATGTGCTCATGGATGGATTTTTTCTTTTCCTTTTTTTTTTGTTGGCATCTTCAGAGTGATCAATGATTCCGGTTTTCGTTGATGATGCTGCTTGGGGTGCATATTGAGTGATGATCACAGAGGTGGCACTTTGAACTACTGCTATTTTGATCTTTTCTTTATGCGAGAGTTTGACAAGGAGTGAATTTTTCTGGATAAAGGGTATCTGTTTTTTTTTTTAAAAAAAAAAGTATGTTATTGAGTGGAGGGAGAGTTTAATTAGGTATTGTTTTTTCAAATCCATTGGGGTGTAGGATGGATTTGCAGGCTAATATGCAGCCTGAATTGGGCAAATTGGAACAAATTGTTCATCAGTTCCTTTTGAAGAGCTTACATGTCATATTGGACTCGAGGGTACCTTCGATGCGCCAACATGATAGGAGCGGCGACCTGCAAATGGGCTCTCGTGTGAGGAGGAGTGACAAATGGTTTAACTTGGCGTTAGGTGATCGGCCATCTGCTCTGGATAGCTTGAGCTTCTGGCACAGAAACTTGATGGATCCGATGATAGTTGACATTATACTAGTTCATGAGGAGAGTGGTTCTTCAGTTGAGACAGTTATAGAGAGGTGGGTTGTTCAGTATGAGTGTCCCCGAGTCATGGCTCCTCAAACTGGTGGTGAAATCACTGGCTCTTATAAGAAGACATACAAGAAGTCGATAGTATTGTTTCGCGCTCTTTGTTCTCAAATGAGGCTTCTTCCGGCTTACAAGATATTTAGACAGCTTAGTACATCAAGTCATACATGTAATTTTGATATTATTTACAAGGTCTCTTCCTTTAGCGAGCCATTCTCTCGGGCAGAGGGGGAGTGCTGGAAGAATATAATTTCACTCCTGTTGAGGCAATTCCAGGTCGCCTTTGTATATCTGTGACCTACCGTACCATGCTCTCTGACTTCAACCTCGAGTGTTCACCATCATTGCCAACAAAAATAATTACTGATTATGTTGGAAGCCCCCTTGCTGATCCTTTGAGGTCTTTCCCTTCCTCAGAAAAGGGTGTTCGTGCTACTTCCTTTCCACTGAGAGGGATAGAACCTCCATCCTCTGCGCCACTCGAACGTCCTCATAGCTGGACTTGTGGCTTCCACAAGGCAGCACCTTTTGTACAAAACCAGCAGTATGTTGGATCCCCACCAGTGTATCATACTTCTCCCAAGCCATATGATATCCCATCTCCGCCTACTGATAACTATGGTATCAGAATTCACAACTATCGGGTACAAAATCGGCACAGGTCTACCAGTTATGATGAGTATCAACTTTCTCCTCCATTCTCACCCTCGCCATCCCCATCACCACCTACGTACTTCACTGGTGGCATTCCAATTCAAACTCGCATGCGTTCTGAAACAGCCCCTGTAACTATACCTTATCCAATGATGGGCAAAGGCTGTAGAACACACTCTCCGAATCTTTCAGATCATAGTAGAAATTCTCTGCCCCCATTATCCCCAGAAGGAATGATGCTTCATCACAGGAGTCTCCATCTGGAATCAGGTCATTCAGGAAATTAGAGGCTTCAAGGATTGGAGAGGTACATCCTGGGGTGGGAAATTATGCTGGCCAAAAGGTAAAGTTGGTTGTACAATTATGCTCTTGAAGTTCAAATTAAATGTATTTTTGGCTGTTTGATAGGATTTTTATTTGCTTCATAGATTGTCAGAGATAACAAGGATGATTCAGGGCGGTTCTCAGGATTGTTATCTTCAAGTGACTCACCACGGATTGGATTTTCTAGAAGCTCAAGTAGATTATCATTTCAGGATGACTTGGATGATGGTGGCTTTTCATGTCCCTTTGATGTTGATGATGTTGATACACCAGATTTTCAACCCAGGTACTTTGATAGAACTAAAGCCGTAAGCATTTTAAACTTAATGTCAATTAGACAAGAGCCTGTTTTGCTTTTAGTGGAGCTACCTGAGTTTTTCAATTTTGGGACCATCTGATTTAAATGAGATCTAGACATAATCTTTTGTGGGATAATGGTCATACTTTTTTACTTATAAAAGATTTATGATTGATCATTGCTCATCTATATCTCTCGGTTGCATTAGCTTCTTCATATATTAGGACTTAGGAGGAGAGTCTAAGCCTCTGCTTTGCATATGATACACCTGAAATCTGATAGCATGAATTCTGCTTTGGCAACTTGCTGAGTGCAAGCTTACTATAGGAACATGTAATTGCATGTCATTTGAAGTAATTTTTTGAAAGTCTGGAATTATTGACTGTTGCTTTTGGGAACTAATGATAAAGTCTTGGTTTATATTTTACTATTTGATGGCCATTTTATAGATTCTTTGTTAGTATGTTTAATTGGAAGAAAAAATTATATAGAATGGGCAGGTTGGCAATACTACTCAACTCAAGCCCGTATAAGAGGTTTGGGAATTCTGTTTTAACATACAATTTTCATCTAATCTTCTGCTTTGAATCTTTGATTTTGTCCTGCCTTTCAGAATGCTCCTACAGAGATTCATGATTTGTATTATTCCGTCTAATTGTGTCGATTCCATTTCCTTTTCCTCTTTGGTGATTTTCTTTGTAAATAGCCTGAATAGGGATGGAAAGAATGCTTCAGAGATCAGTTCAGCATCACAACCACTGTGCAAAAAATCACAAGATGCTGCTGTCGGCGTTCTCGTGCACATGCTAAGGACGGCGCCTCCTTTGCGTGAAGACTCGAGTTGTTATTCATCCCATTCCCTGAAGCCTGCTGAACTTGACCGAGGAGTCGCCACTGCTTCTGGATTCTTTATGCCTCGAAAGACTGCTGACGCGCTTGAAGAGCTCAGGAGTTACAAAGAAATGAGGGACCTTCTTCTTTCTAAGAGTGGAACTCGGATCCTGAACAAGGATGAAGCTTAAGCATGCTGAAATGTTGGGGTTTCTTTTTTCATCAAGCTCATAAGATAGTTGATGAGTTGGTGCTGACAAAAGAGTTAAGAGTGGTACTTATTACAGTTAAAACATAACAAACACTTACTTTTGAGAAAGATAATGGTCCAGTAGATCTGTGTACATATCCTGACTGAATGTTGGCTAGGAACACCGAAACTTATTTCTTTCTTCTTCTTCTTTTTTTATAATGACCAACATATTTCTACTATGCTCTCAATCTTTATAAACAATTATAGTTGAAGAAGGGTTGATGAATATCATTGTAAAGATGGCAACAAGGAACAGCAAACACTATGCTTGAAATGTACATTGAGCTTCTTATCTTTCTGATAGTCATTCTGATTATTTGATTCTACTGATAGATTAGTATCTTCAAATTGTTGCATTATAATTTGTGATTATAATCTTCAATTTAATATTGTTTTGCATTTTAAGTTTCAAGTTTCAACCTAAAGCAATGGCTAGTGGTCTCTGCTTAACTCTAGTCATTTCTATTTTTTTATTTTTATTTTTCTTTTCTTGTAATAATTTATTTGTTTGTTTTAATTTAATCTTTCTTGGCCTAAACCTATTTGAGACTTGGATTAAGAGTATTGTTGACTTAATGTTAGCAACAATTTTGACTCAAGTAATTTTTTTAGGTGAGAGACAGATTTTTTTTGGCTTCAGTAAAGCCGACATAAGCTTTTTTATCAGTAAAATTAAAACACGTTTTAAGCGATCGATGAACTCTGATATAAATTTGTACTCATTTACTAACACAGATATTTAAATATAGAATAAAGTTAACTGGTTTTTGTAGTTATTCTCTAGATATATCTGTCTATATTTGACCACCTATCATGCCATTATCAATGTTAATTAAGCAAGCTAATCCCGCCAGCTGTGTTATTTATTTCAAATACAATTGAATTTAATAAAGATATGGGTGTAATAAACTAAAGTATATAAAAAAGTGGTTCTACTATTGTTTTAACTAGCATTTTTACTGTGCATAAAGTTTTTTTGTAAAAAAAAAATGCATAAAGTTTTAAGTGTATAAGATAAATGTAAGTTTACGTTATATTATTACAGAATATATCTTTTACAAAAATGCTTAACTTAAGGTGAAATAATACTTGAAAAAAATTATAACTGTAAAACTATTATTGATACAATAAATGACATTAAAAACATTGTATATATCAATTTCATTTATCAATTTGTTGAAAATCTAATTCATTTTAAATAAATATTTTAAAATTTTAAAGTGATTATAAATCGAACAAAAAGAGAAAAATTGATTCATTTCTCATGTCCCTCCATTTTATTAAAAAATAAATCATGCTGGATATCCTTTCTATCCCTTTCTTTTTTCCACATTATTCAACCTCTTAAAAATGATTAACTAAAATTAAATCTAAAAATTAAAATGCATAAATTATAAGATCTAATGTCCACTTGTTAAAGTGGAATTAAATAATTAAAATAAAAAAAATTCATGTGTTTCTCATCCATTCTATGTTCTTTAATATCCTATGGTCTTTTTGATCAAGGACAAAATGGATAAAAATTTTCATAGAATAATTTTATATATGAAATTTATCCATGATATTTATTTATAAACTCTTACATAGGATTCCATTGTAATTTCTTCCTTATGTTACTCATTTTATAAGACATTTTTCACACTTTCAAGATACATTATTTTCTCATCAAAATAATTTTGGAAATATAAAATGAAATAAATGAATATTTAAATTTTAATTTCAATTTATAGTTTAATTATCTAATATTTATTAATTTATTTAATACTAAACATAGACATGGAAAACATTTTAATTTCAATTATATTGACAATTAAATTAAATCAAGTAAAAAAACAAATAAATATTTTCAAATAAACTATTCAAGGATTTAAATAGTAAATTTTTTTTAATATTTTTTTACATGAGTTCAAAATACATAATAAAATATAAAATAGATATAACCAAACAAAATAAATAACATTTTGAAACGAATAATGAGTGTAAGTGTTATGGTGAGATTTTATCTATTTTAAAACATTCTTTGTTACCTAGCCTATTTATCACTTTCTTTTTAAGCAATTTGTATTCTTTCCATTATCCAACAACTAATGGTGGAAAAACAAATGAAGAGACATGATCAAGTACATGGACATCTGGAAAGAAAATAATGTATTTTGAATTTTAAATTTTAGATAAGTGAAAAAAAACATTCAAATCATTTAAATTTGATTGAAACTCATTTATTATGAATTAAGAAATTAATTGTATATGTTTATATCATTATCTCCATTTATTGTAGTGGATCTAAAATGAATATGCATTGATTTACAAAATATTTTAAAATTTAACTTTTATAACTCATTATTAGCATAAATAAAGTTAAAAAATGAAAAAATCATAAAATGACACATTAAGTATAATGTAATGTTTGAGGTTCCTACACATTATATAAATAGGAACCTCAAGCATATGCAATGTTGAGAAGCTCCAATCATGAGTGACACTCTGTATTCCTTTATTTTAAGTCACCTACAAAGTTGTCTATTACTCATAAAAATGATCATCTTTAAAATATTGAATAAAAAAATATATGCAAATTTATAATCGAAACTCTCATATTTCTATCTTTTTATTGAATCGAAATATAGTTTTTAGAATTTTCCAGCGTTTCTTCAGTTAGTTCTTTTAGCTTATCTTACTAGCATTAGAGGCCTCATTTCTTAGCTTTGTAGTTTCTATATTTTTGGGCGTTAACCGGCTAATTATGAAAAAAAAGAATATATATTCCCATGAAAAAGGAAAGAATATATATATCAATTCTAGGTAATGTAAATTTTTTAACTCTTGATTATAGCAAAGGAGTTAATACCTTTGAGATTACATCCTTTGAAAACCAATTCAGCCACCTTGATTTCTTTCTTTTTTTATCTTCTCTATCATTGGTAAGAACTACAAACAAAAAATAAAATAAAATTACATTTTCAGTTTTGTGACATTGCATCACTAAAACATAACTATATAAGTTGCCGAATGAATTGAAGATTACAATACATAGCTTGTTATAAAGATAGGGATACTCATTCTACCTCTCGCAACTTATTCCTTCACAATGTGCTACATATTTCTGTAAATTATATTCATTCAGTAAAAGAAAATTAATATCAATAATGTAAGTGGAAAAACAAATAAGGAGGGGAAAGAGAAAGGCAAAGAGAGAAGCTAAAAAATGAAAAAGGACAAGATAAAGTGATAGTTTAGCATTTTAGGATAATAGATACAAAAGAAAAAAAAATGTTATCTCTCACCTTGTCTTTTCATTGTGATTGACCATTGCTCCCCTTCAATAGACAATTGTTGTAGATCTTCTACGGGTTAATCATCATTGTTACCATTGGCACTACAAAGAAGAATCCTCTGTTGCTCATCGTCCTCACTAACATTTCAAACATAAGGTAATGGATGAAAAAATCCAAATAACACGATATAAAGAGAAGAAATTGTCAATTGTCAAAAAAAAAAAAAAAAATAGCATCAAAGGATGGATGAGAATGATTCTTAAAAATGAAACACAAATTTGGAGGAGTGAATTTCTAATAAGTAAAGATTGGAGGAGAGCGAGGAGATGATTCAGTTTATGGTTTAAATACGATTACAATTGAATGATGATATGCATAATAAGAGTAATAATAATGAGATTTTTTTAAAAAAATGACGAATATAAAGATGATGTTATTACTAATTACTAATCTATGTACATTGCATTGTTGATACACATCATTATTGATACACATTACTCTTTTTCAAAATTCAGCGCAAGTTTTTTCTTTCTTTCAACTTTTAGATTTGAAGTTTAAAGACTTTTTAAGAAAAGAACATGCATGCATTTTTAAATATGAATTTGAATTTAATAATTGGCATTCATTATTATAAATGTGAAAAAAATATGAATTGATTTAAATATGATTTTGAGTTGTGAAATATATTTTCATTAGTCGTTTTGTGCAACGATGAATAAAAAATAATTTATTAATCATTACTAAAAATAAATAATAATTTATTTAAATGTATCATATAAAAAATTGTGTATATAAATTTATTTTGAAAATAATTTATAAATAAATAAATAAATAAAATATAAATTTGTCATTCTATTTTATATCTTATTTTGAATATCATATTTATAAGGTTAAAAAATCTCGATAATAACCTTTAACTAATAATAAATAATTTATTTTATAAAAATTTTACACGTTTTAAAAGTTAAAATTGTTGAATAATAAAAGAAAATAAGTGGACAATTTTACTATATCATGAGCCATGTATATGGATGACAATGAGTATCCATTAGAGATTGATATGCTCCCGCTCCCAATCTCCATCCTTGTCACAAGCCCCCATTTCCCATTTCTCATGCGAATTTAAATTCATGTGGGTATTCGCTGATGATATTAAAAAAATTCAAAAAGATAAAAGCTTTTAAAATACTTAAAAATTTGAAACATAAATGTCGTTAATTACAAATATTACTAATGCAACATAATCAAAATTAAAGATAAAAATATATACATAATGCAAATCCAATAAAGATAATTAATAAAAATAATGAAGTGGATATTTAAATAATTTATATAAATGACAAATTGACGGATTCCATGGTGCGAAACCTCATTACCGTTTTCTGCTCGTTTAACAAATGGGGACTTCACCTCATTTCCAATGAAGACTAAACATATCCCCATTCTCGTCCCGTTGTAATCGTGGGTCCCAATTCGCAGTATTTTTTCTTGTCATTCCAAACCATTCTATCTCTTTTTAATAAGTCAAGTTTAAAATATATGTTACAATTAATGTGTTATAATTAGTATAAAAAAGTCATAAATAATCATAATTTATGTAGTTTTTAAACATTACATATGAGTTATAGTTTTAGTTCATTGTCAACTTAAAAAACATATTATAGTAGCTTTTTATATAATTATATAATAGTTACACATAATTAATAAAATTTTTGTTATTTATAATATTTTTTATGGTAACGTAATTATGATAGTTTTGTTATCATTAATTAATACTATAATAATTATGCATATAAAAATTTAATGATATAATAATAGTTCAATTATCATTTTTTATATTATTTTTATTATTATTTTCATGTTCAATAATTTTGATTGAGATATTTTGTAGAGTATTTTTATATTGCTAAGGAAAGAGAGATAATAATGATTGATTGGAAAAAATTAATTAATAATTATAAGATAAATTAAATTTGAAAACTTGTTTTAAATATTAAAATTAAGAAAATGGTGAGGCATAATTTTCCATATGAATGAAACGTGGAAAATTTTTCATGTAATGAGTTTTAAATATTAGTATTATTATAGATAGATTTTATATTATAAATTAGTAAAAAAAAATAATCCTAATTTATGTAGTTTTTTAACATCACATATGGGTTGTAGTTTAGTTTATTATCAACTTAGAAAAATATTTCGTATGCTCTCCATTACTTGTGTAAATAAGGCCTATGTTATAAAGTATATAACTTCGATCATAGGGATCAATTTCTAGTCGCATAGTCTCATAATAATTCTGGAAACTTCCGCATAATTTCCTTCAATTGCACCGACATTCTTACGTCGTTATCGGTTAAAGAAATTTCGTTCCAGAACTGTACATGATATTTTCATCTCATACGGCTCCTCCTTTATGTGTATAATGATAACAATCAATACATAAAATCAAAAAAGATTGTAGCATTTTTTTTCTCATTATCAACTGTAGGGCTAGGTTTTTACAAGAAATCTAGCCAACCTTCATAAAAAGAGCTTTTCTTAACATCAAGTATGTTGGCATTGGCTAAAAAAGGATAACTCCAATAATATCTTTGTTCTCAACGTCACTAAATTTCCTGAATTAGTCACTTCAACGTCTTCGATGGTTATATGGGTATCCAAAATACAATGAGATGGATGTTTGTTGTCCCAACCATTCTTTGTAGTCAAAATCTCAAAAAGAAAGGAAGGATATATATATTTTACAAAGTTTTTGTGTTGTTGATTCCTAAGCATAGTGTTTCTTCCCCTATGCCGCCTATTGCTACTAGTGGGGATAGGGTTAACCTAACCCCATAGTATAGGTATAACCTTTCGCTTAATACTTAAATCCATAATTGAAGCATATGAGGCTAAGGTAATCTGGGATACACGACAGAAGGATTTTTTCGTTTTATTTATAAACTTCACTTTCAGCAAGTGTAGGTTTTTTCCATTTTTTGAATAATATGTCTTTCTTCTAAGGTTGAGGTCCTGAAAAAAAAAAAATCATTCACCTATCTCTGTAATAAGTGAATGCCTCTTTTTCTCTTAGGTTGTTGGAATTATTTGTAATAATATATTGGCTACAATAGAAAAGGTCTTATCAATAAAATTTCCATTTATTTGAGATCCAAACATAGGTATAGGTAGGAATCCATTCGAAAATTGAATTCTTTATCGTGTGCGAAAAGAATCCCATAAACAAAGGAATTGTACAGTCAGATGAAATAATATAAAAACAGACTCATTAATGAATTTTTTTTAGCTTATAGCCTTGAAGTCGATTTTTGATAAAAAAAATTTCTTTCTTTTTAGTTCGAAATCTTAAAGGCGCCTATCCAAAGATGGAATATGAATAACTCATTATTGACCCTTTCTGGACCATAATAATTATGTAGGAAATGGCGAGTGGTTCAAGGCGTACATTGAAACCTATGTAGGCTTTTGTTTTTGTTTACAAAGGGTTCAAATCACTCTATCTCGTACCTTTGCCTAATTCATTAATTTTACTGACCGCAATGTTCAAATAATAATGGATACCATTTTTCCAACTTTCTTTGGTTTGGCATGAATCCTCAATTCAAAATGATTTTTGTAAATACGCAAAATAATGGAAAAGTGGACAAGGAATGAAAATGGTCCTATATCCATGTGTATGATACATGAATGGTATAAATCTCAATGAAAACTCTTGTTATTTTTGTTAGTTTTAAGTCTAACGAGAATAATATTCTACAACCAACAATTTTCAAACCAACCCATTGATTATCTATTATTTGATTTACTAATCCTTTATATTGGAATGGATGAAGTGTCAAATGCTTTGGCAATTCCTCATAAAGACTCAATCAAGATGATTTAAATTAGAGCTTTGAATTTTTTTTTTTAAAATTTCGCTGTAATAATATCTTTGAGGTTTGCAGCGATAACTTGGTATATCTACTATACGGCCATTAACTAAAACATGTCTACAGTTAACTAATTGGCGGGCTGAGGAATAGTCGAAGCCATACTAATTGAAAAAGTATGTTATC
>JAMLFY010000982.1:0-19350 GCA_030441495.1 Dalbergia oliveri
AACAGCCTCGCTAGCGAGCTTTACTCGCTGAACGAGCAGGTGACCTAAGTTGTGCCTCAGGCAGCCAGGCTCACTATAGCGAGGTATGTTCGATGAACACCCAATACGCACAATACCAAAATGACACAATTTTGCTAAATGGCACTCCTATCCCTTTTTTAAACCTTAAGATCGGATCCTCCACCCCAAACAGAAACCCTCCACACTCCTCTCCTCTCTCCCTTATTCACTCAAATCTATCCCAATCATCATCCTCCAAGCTTCTACGTGAGTAATTGTTGATAGATTATGTCTTCCTTCCATCCATTATTTCATGTGCTTGGTATGGGTACCATTATTTTTCCCATTGTTGTTAAGTGGGGGTGCTCCCCCCATACTATTAGGGTTTGTTAAAGTGATCTAAGAGCAAGGTTCTAAAATTTGAAGACATTAAATTGTCGGCAAGGGTTCAGATTTAGAGGTTCAACCGGTTAATCAGGAGTCCAACCTGGATATAACCCTATATAATAAAACATGTATTTATATAAATATATAAAAATATAAAATAAAATATATGTCATAAAATAACTAAATATTAAATTATGTATCAACAAAACCCATAGAATATAACATAATTCATCTCTTAATCAAAATAAACATTATCCATATGGATCAAATCTCTCAAGTTACTACTTCCCATATTAGAAAAGAAAAAAAAATAGGAAATATGAGATTTTAGGTCTTTTTTTATAAAAAAAGGCTCAAACCAGTTTTTTGATTTAGTTGTTTGCCCGTTACCAGTTCCAGCTTCTCCTTCCTTCTTGCTTCTCCAGGACATTTTGGGTTCAACCCTTGACCAAATAGCTAGCCAGTTTCTGCCAACGGTTCGATGCTTGTCCTTTGATTTCCTGAACATTGATCTAGAGATCTCCATAGATTAATCTAGAGTTTGGTGATTGTTATTACAACATTGGTGTCATCCCTACTCCACAAAGCCTAGTTGGTGTGGACACCATTCCTTTCTCCCTACCAGGTGAGTCAATTTGATTTCATAGCCTTAGTTTCATCATTATGAGTATATTTCTTGCATTATGATTGTGAAATATGAAATTTGATATGAGAAAAAGTATAGAATATGATTTTACATTATTATGTCAAGCTATAAAAGTTATGATTTATGATGATAGCATGAAAAAATGAGTTTTACAAAACTATAGGACCATGATTTGGATCAACGCATGTTATGAAAAGGTTTTATATGTTCATGGAATGATTATTAGGAAAACATATGATTTACTAATATTTATGAAAGTTATCAAATACGTTTTATGAATATAGGACATCGCTACGTTTTCAGGTTTTGAGATTTTAGAAATATGTTTTGGAATATTCAGTTAGGATATAAATATATATTGGAAAAAATGGAAAACAAGAATATGACCTAGCCTTACAAATAAATATGTTATTATAGTTTTAGAGTTACCAAGTTTATGAAAGATGGTAGTCTGAAATGAGATTTTAAAAATTCAGTTTCACAATACTCAGAATTATGGAATTCAGGATCATTCAAAGTAATTACTAGATACATATTCTGTGAGCTTGAAATCAAAATGCCTGAACGGAATCCATTATGCCTAAGTCAGATTGTTAGAGTTATATGTAGAGTTAGGTATACAGGTTGTGATCCGAACTAACTCATTTAACCCCAACCCACACGAAAATGGACCAGAAATTTTTAACCCGCCAATTTGTGGACTTTTTTTATCGCTTTACTTAGCCCACATGCTAGGCCTAGCCACAAAGATTCGGCCAGCACCGCTGACCCGCATAAAATGATGAAATATCTAGTCCATCCACAACACATGCACATCGATACCACGGCTGTCCATGAAGCAAAACGCTTCAGCCAAGCAAGGCTTCATGGCCCAATATTAACAAATACCAGGGCATGTTTAGTGGCCCAATATTCACAACCTTTGACCCATGACCCTTGTAGTTAAAGAGTGAAGACACACTAAAGCTGGGGTTTCAGCTCTCACATCTCACTCTCATTTCGCGATCTCTCTCTCTCAACTCACACGAGTGGTGGCGCGGCATCCTTTAATATCTCTCTCTCACTCACCCACCCACCACCCACCTCCTCTAGCGGCCAGGATTCCCAAGGCCCCAACTCAAGCCCTCTCTTACTCTCAATTCACGATCTCTCTCTCAGTCTACTCATCGGTCAAGGACTCCGAGTTAAGGACTCCACCACTCACGGCCTCGCGAATCGCGACCTCACTCTCACCCTCGCCATCGCCTCACCCGCCTCACCTATTATGGCCTCACCCCCCGGCCTCGTGGATCGCGCCCGCCCCTCAGTCGCCCCTCAGCGCCCCCACCCGACCTCATTGCTGACTCCGTGTGTCCTTCCAGGACTTCTGCCGCACAGAGAGCCTTTGTGACTTGTGAGTATAAATTATTATTATGTTAAATATGCTTTGTTTAGTTATGATTGTCTCATTGTTGGTGTTTAGTTCACTACTAGGAGTCCGCTGATACGACTTACTTACCGATGGATGTTTTGACGGATAGGATTTATACTGATTGGATATTCCGATGGTCATGGGAGCATCAGTTTTCGCCATTCAATGAAGATTACGAACGTTAAATAATGCCAGTCGTAATTATCCACATTTATCGACGGAATAAACAATTATGTCTGGACAATTATATGGAAACCCGTCAGAGAGCGTTAGAGATATATTATTACCGACCGTATTATTTTTTTACTGACGGGTTATTTAATAAAGTAGAATGTATTTTTACCAACGATATTACCAACAGTTTTTTTATATAATTTATTACCGACTGATTAATCCGTCATTACAATTATTAAATATTTTTTAAATTTATTTATTTATAAATAATTAAAAGTTAAAAAATATATTTTATAACTATTTATTATTTATTTCTTTATTTAAATAGTAACATAATTATCAATCAAACTGATATTAAATAAGAAAAATAATAAAATGAATAAATTAAATTGAATGAATATAATAGTAAATTATAACAATAAAATATATACAAATTACAATAAATGTAAAAATATCCCGAATGTAAAAATGAAAAAGCTAGATAAAAAATAGCGAAAGTCATAGGCGTCAGCATTATTGGCGCATCAGCCTATCATCATGCACCATCATCGCATCGTGCGTCTAACCTGACTTGCCCCAGAGATGGAAGTGGAGCGCACATGGGGGAGCGTCATCCTAGAGCTGGAGAATCTAGAAGCTGATGTCTCCTAAGAACGTCATAACATCTGGTAGTGATCTTCTGCCGCATCCTCCGGAGCTCAGCCTGTTCGCCTTCTTGCTTTCTTCCGCGTCTCCCCTGTACCCGCCGTTCCCAGGAGAGCTGAGCTCTCTGACTCTGAGCCTCCTCCTCAATAGGAGCTCGCCCCGCCTCCCCACTCAATCCAAACCCAATAGTCAGGCATGAATCCCCACTTGTACAAATGAACCCTTATTGTATCATCATCTAGATACTTTCTACATTTGCACCTATTACATGGACACCTAACTTTTGCTTCATTAATGAACTGTTGTGTTTTACATGCCGCACTCATAAATTCTTCAACACCATTATAAAAGTCCAACTTAATCCCCCTTATTAGGATGCAATCTATCATACATCCATGATCGATTTGAAGGTAACATTGCGCTTGTGATTAACTCTAGACCTTATAATTTTGTAAATAGAAAGTTATTACTTTCAAAAATAAATTCAATTGCTATTTAAATTTTTTTAAACATAGTTACTTTTATTTAATCTGTTTCTCATACAAAAAATATTAACAAAATTTCAGGATTCTCCCCTTAAATTAGGAGCTTCCATCGTTACATATTTCAGTCAATACAACAATTATAAATGTTATTATAAAGATTGACAACAAAATAAATATAGTGAAACACCATTTGGACCCACATTTTAAAAATTATACGCCTATAATTGTATTGGTTGAAATATATGGATGGAAGAAATTTACAAAACGTTCTTGTTTGAAACATGGATATTTATTATTTTTTAAATATAACAGGGGCTTCTATTTTAAAATTAGAGTTTATAAGCACATGGCTTCAGAAGAGGATTATTCAAGATATAACGAAGACACTATCCAAGATTGTGAAGTTCGCAATGATGGCACTAAAAGGCATATAGCACCTAGGATTATGTACATTTGTTTAAGGTGCACCACAACTTTCAAGAAATGTACATAATCTTCAATGTTACAGGCCTTTCATGTCATCATTGGCAACTTCACAATATTGGATAGTGTCTTTGTATATCCCGATAATCCTCTTCTGAAGCATTGTGCTTATACACTCCTTTAAAATAAAAGCCTCATTTATATTTAAAACATAATAAATATCCATGTTTCAACCAAGAACACTTTGTAAATTTCTTCCACTCATATATTTCAGCCAATATAGGCGTATAATTTTTAAAAAGCAGGCCCAAATTACTACTTTAAAACACATTGAATTGGTTTTCTTTGTTTTTTTAAATACAATTATTTTTAATCCTTTTTTTACGCTTATCACCTTAGGACAATTTTTTTTTAAACTTTTATCCCTAAAACAAAATTTAACAAACTTTCTACAACATCTCTCCTTAAATTAGGAGCTTCCATCATCAAATATTTCTTTTAATTGGTCTTTAAGTTTTTTTTTAATATGGTTTATTTTAATCTTATATCCCTAAAAAGATTTTAACAAAATTTTGATAGCATCTCCCCTTAAACTAGCTTCCATCATTTGATATTTTAGTCAATTCAATAATTAAAGATATTATTATAAAAATCAACAATAGAATAGGAACAGTTAAACAACATGTTAATAATTACATACAATTCAAATAATCCTAAAAACCTCTATTGCGCATCCCTCATAACTCCACAACATGCATCCTACAATCTCCACAAACACAAAGAATCCACAAACAAATCAAACAAGTCGGGAAGGACCTCTACGCCCTTCTCCCAGTCATGCAATCCCCATTTCCTACAACTCTATCCTATAAAATATAAGTCTCTATATATCATACATATATATTAAATCATTAAACGATATAAATAATAAGGAATGAGCTACTAACCTCTATAGCAGAGAACAAAAAGCTGAAATATAGAGAACTTCTGACTTAACCTAGTCCAATCCTGAAAATCCAACATTATAAATTTCAATCACAACAATTATATACACACAAAAGAATACTAACATATATAAAAACATGTGCAAATCGATTCGAACGTCAACAATCGCAGTGATCCTCAAGCAAAACTCCTACATTAACAAATTAATAACAGCAATTAATCCCCAATGCAACACACACAACACTATAGGCACCAAAAAATGAACGGAAAAGTAAATCAAATAAAAAAAACTAAATCAATTAAAATGCTCACCAAAGCCGGAGGATCGTAATGGTGACCTCGTTTCTCAAATGAGTCTTGGCCGATGGAAAATCAAATGGCGCCGTGTAGAGAGAGAGGAGTTTCAGAGTGAGGGGAAAGGGCCTTGGCAAAGATGATGTACACGGATTACGACGGTAAGCCTTTTAATGAAACGGTGCGCTCCACTATCAAATCGTTACTAACATTACGACCTAGAAGAAATCCAAACGTTTTGTGCGCTGAAAATAAATTTCAAAATGACCATCGGTAACCCATCTGTAATTTAATAAATAAAATAAAAAAACCTTTGTACCGTCCCGACCAGTCGGTAATTTATAACACAAATAATAAATATATTTAAGAAATTGCCCTATTTTCATACCCGTCCTCACTAGTCAATAACATAATTCGTAAATAATTAATTTTAAAAATCATACATACCTTTCGGTAATATGGTCCTAATTGATTTAATAAATATTAAATTTGAAATACCCATCGGTAAACCTACCGATACATAATTCAATATATTAATAGTGAAATGTAACAGTTACCCGTTGATTATGCAGTTCTGATATTCCATCGGATATTGTTTTTTTAAAATTTTACCAACTCATTTATCGATCTTCTAAAATCACCCTTAATTATTTTCAAAAACTCGCCATCCGTCCAAATCCCATTGGTTACAGTTCTACCGTGTATACCGTCGAGTTGTATGCATCGGTACGCATATTTCTAATAGTGGTTATTATCTTAAATATGTTTTGGATTGTTCATTTAATTGTAAAACTTGTAGCTTGACAATTAAAATGTTTTTATTGTGATTGTTGGTATGATTTAGATTGAAAATTAAGTATGAATGTGTCAAAGTCAATTCTGGTTTGCCTACTGCGAAGCTAGTCGCACTAATTATGATCAACATGTTGATGCTGTGTTAGTAGTGGTACTTGTACTGTACGGTGATGATAGTTAATCATCGCTCCTTATTGAATCTGAAGCACCCATTCAAAATAAGAGGATTAGAAATCTTTCATATAGTGTTTGGCAACATTTTGATAAAATTGGGGTTGGTAAGGATAGGAAAGAGAGAGCACAATGCAAGACTTATGGGAATGCATATGTTAGTGGCGGACTAGGTATGGAACTTCAACATTATTGCGTCATATGAATAAATGTGAGAAAATACCTAGGTTTCCAAATAGTGAGGTTGGAAAATTAATAGTTGATCAAGCTGGAAAATTAAGATCTAGAAAGGTTGATAACAAACTTGTGTGTGACATGGTTGCTATGTGTATCATAGAGCATGACCTTCCATTTAATTTTGTTGAATATAGGAGGGTTAAGGAGTTGTTGAACTATCTAAATCCTTAGGCCAAGGTTTACTCTAGGTGTATGGTAACTTTGGATGTGATTAATATGTATGAGAGTGAAAAGAAGAAATTGAAGGAAGTGTTGTTTCACATTCCAAGTAGGGTATGCTTGACTTCTGATGTTTGGACTTCTTGTACAACTGAGGGCTATATCACATTGACAGTTATTTTGTTGATGAGAATTGGAAGCTTAATAACAAAATTCTTAATTTCTCTCATATGCCTCCTCCTCACATTGGACGTGAATTATCTAAGTATGTGTTAAATTTTTTGCAAGAGTGGGGTATTGATGGAAAAGTTTTTTCATTAACTTTGGACAATGCTAGTTCTAATGACAATATGCAAGAAGTGCTAAAAGATAGGCTTCGTGATATGCCTAATGGTTTGTTATGTGGTGGTGAGTTTTTCACATCCAATGTTGTGCTCATATTTTAAACTTAATTGTTCAAGAGGGTTTGAAAGCTACTAGTGCTGCTTTACATAAAATAAGAGAGAGCATTAAGTATGTTAAGGGATCACAGGCAAGAATGAATGCTTTCAAAGAAATTGTAAAAAAAATATGGTGGTGCTAGTGTTGGGTTGCGTTTAGATGTATCTACTAGGTCCACTTTTCTTATGCTTGAAAGTGCACTTCCATATCAGTGTTCTTTTTGGCAATATGCTTTGAATGAACCAAACTATAAGTATTCCTTTCTAGGAAGAATAGATAAGAGCTAGAAAATGTGCAAATATTGCGTGCCTTTTATGTGATCACTAACTTGATATCTAGATTATCCTATCCAACATCAAATCTGTATTTCAAACAAGTGTGGAGGATTGAATGTTTGCTCATTCAAAATGTGAGCAATGAGGATGCAGTTATTCTGATATGGCTTCTAGGATGAAAGTAAAGTTTGACAAGTTGGAGTGATTATAGTGTCGTGTTTTGCACTTGGATCTATTATTGATCCTCGCATGAAGTTTACATTTTTGGAGTTTTGCTATCGAGTTGGTCTTGACCCAATAGCTTGTCAAGAAAAGTTGCATTCCGTGAAGATAAATTGACTACTCTTTTTAATGAGTACGTGCAAATGTCTTTGGGAAGAGTCAAGTAATTCTCAAGTTCAAAGTAGCTAGCCTCACGCTAATCAAGCAGCAAGTGGAAATTTTGTTGGAGATCCATCAATTTCACTGGGTTATATGGATGTAAGTTTCTATTTTTTACCTGTTATGTTTTCATTTTTGTGTTTGCTTATTAGAATTCTAATTGTTGTTATAATTTGAAAATGATATAGGAGTATATTGAATATGAGAATCAAAATGTTACTGAAGTTGGAAAGTCACAATTGGATATTTATTTGGACAAGCAAAAATGGAGTTTCAATCTCATCAAAATCTTGATATATTGCATTATTGGAAGGACAATAGACATCGATTTCCAGATTTAGCACTGAATGGCTTGTGATATTTTGAGCATTCCTATAATAAGTGTGGCATCTGAATCTGCATTTAGTATTGGTTCTAGTGTCTCAACAAATATATAAGTTCTCTTCTTTCCAAAAATGTGCAAGCTTTGATATGTACTAGAAATTGGTTGCTTGACTTTGATGTACAAGGTAAATAATATATTTTCAATTCTTGTCTTTTTCCTTTTGTAATATTTTGAATAAATGTAATGGTAATTGTTTTGTATTGTTTGTGTTGTGAGTTGTAGAGCAAGAAGGAGATTCAAGTTCAGATGAAGAAAGCACTAATTCAAAAGCACCTAGTGGTGCTTCAAGTGCTATCTTTGAATAATAATTTGTAATGGTTTTAGACTTTTAGTGGACTTTGAAAATATTTATGTTTTTTACCTTATCTTTCTTATGGATGGACTTTGTAAGGACATTATATTTTTATTTGTATTTTTATGGATGAACTTTATTTATGTGCTTAATACTGATGGATGGACTTTGTAATAATTTAAATTTGATGTGTTTAAGACTTTTGTTTTGGTGAGTTGGTTTATTTTATTATTTTTGGTATTTGATTTGCTTATATTTGATGTTTGATAGTTAGTAGTTATTAATTTATATTCTTTAGTAGTTTCAATATTCTTTATGATTAGAGGAGTTATGTATATTTGATTGGTTTATAATTTGTATGTTATTATTTTGAAAAAATTAACACTTAGATTTTAATATTTGCAGGATTTAGTAATTAGTACGTTATTTATTTAAAATTTAAATTGGATACTATAAAGAAAAATGTACATATATTTTTGGTTAGGTAAAATATATTGTATAAATATAAATATATAATATTTGGTATTAAAAAAGTAAAAAAAAAATATGAAAGGAAAAAAAAAAGTTCGGTGCTTGGGCTAGTCCGTTATTTGGTACACTGGCATTTGCTAGGCCACCAGGAAGGGACGGCGACTTGGAGGCCTAGGTGGGGCTCCTGACTAGGCAAAAGGCTAGTCCATTTATGAAGTGGACTGGTCTCAGCCCGCCAAATGTTGGTCCGTCGTGGACCTGGGCTAATCCTGAACTTGGTTGCATACCTATCTCTAGTTGTATGAGTCTAGAGCTTTTAAGTTACAAGAGCTTTCATATTTAAATTATTTTATTCAAACTAGTTTAGACGAGAGATAAAGAGACGGATTGTGAGTTAACGGCGATTTGACCTTGGTATACCAAGGCCCACCAGGGCAAATTATTCTTATTCAGCTTAGTTGCGAAGAGCACGTTCGCCAGGACAGTGAGATACAGACAAGCGCTCACGTTCGTGAGGGACTAAGCAATGATACTAGACAAGTGCCCATGTTCGCTAGGATCTAGCAAACCCCTTTTCAAAAGATCTTATGTTCGTATCTTTTGGTGTTGTCATTGCTATTATATATATATATATATATATATATATATATATATATATATATATATATCATGTTCAACATACCTGTTTCTGAAGCTTTACCGCACCACCATTATGAATTTAGAAACGTTTATTTATGAGCCTATAGAATGAAAAGTATTTTCTTAGCTAGCTATGTATTTAAATATTAAGTGATTTATTCTTGCTGCATGTATATTGTAATATGTATATTCCTTAATTGTCCTATATGGGTGATGGGTGAAAATACACTCATGAGTCCATTGACTCACCCCTCTCCCTTCCTCTCATAGTTGCAGGGACATGTTTTGTTTTAGCCCAAGCTAATAGACATAGCTAATTCCATGGTGAGCCTTATTTTGAAGTAAGGCTTAGTTTAGGATCATGTTAGTTGTAGAAGTGCTCTAGTAGATGTGTAGGTAGGATCCAAGCCACGCATATATTTTGAGATATTGTAGTTATTTTCAGAGTTTATGTATTTTCCTTTATGTTTTTAGAGTCCAACTATGTATTTTGAAATATAAACTATGATTAACGATTTATGTAACAAGCTAGAGAAGAATTTACAATTCAGCTTTCGAGAATTTAATCGATTTTTAGATTATGACTATGGTTAGAAGAGAGAATAGGCTATGTTTACATGAATACCATATTTGATAAAAATGTTCCTAGAGTTATATAGGTCAAAGATTTCAATTATATACATACATACATACATATATATATATATATATATATATATATGATAAATTACTATGTTTTAAATGGAGAAACGGATTTTGATTTAGAAGAAGATTATGTTCTAAGTATACTATTATTATAAATTATGCATATAGATAGACTCATGGATCACGAGAGTTACGTAGAAATAGATTTCTCATGTACCACATTCCCAAGTTAGGTCGTGATACTTGGAATACATCAAGTGATAATCTTCTAGTTGGTTTCTGATCCATAGCATTTGAGCATAGTAGTTTACACTAGCCATATATTCAGCTTTAGCTATTGAGAGAGAGCTATGGTATTCTACTTCTTTCATGACCATGTAATGAGGCTTTTTCCAAAGAAGCGCAGCATCCACTTGTACTTTTTTTTTGTCTACTTTATCTCCAACATAGTCGGCATTATAGAAACCTATAATTTTGCTTGAAGTACATTTCTCATACCACAAGCCAAGATTAGTAGTAATTGCTAAATATCTTAGAATCTTTTTAATAGGATTTAAATGTGATTGTTTTGGCTTAGATTGAAATCTAGCGCAAATACCCACACTTAATTGAATGCTTGGTATATTTGTTGTAAGATACAAAAGTGAGCTAATCATTCCTTTATAGGTACTTGACATTTTTCACCATTCTCATTGCATCGATGACTTGAGATGGAAGCATGAGGGTGCTTATGGGTTTTGCTTGATCCATATTGGATCTTTTTAAAAGCTCTTTTGATATTTTTCTTGATAGATCAAGCTTCCCTCTTTTTGTTGTTTTATTTGAAGTCCAAGGAAAAACTTGAGTTCACCTATTATACTCATCTCAAACTCACTTTGCATTAATTTTAAAAACTTTTCACAAAGAGAATGATCAGTAGCACCAAATATAATATTATCAACATATATTTGGACTTTCAGAAAGTGATTTTCTTGAGAAGTAAACATGGTTGTGTCAATATTACCTCTTTTAAACCATTCTTTAGTAAGAAAGTACTCAGTCTTTCATACTAAGCTCTAGGAGCCTACTTTAGACCATAGAGTGCCTTTGTTAACTTAAGAACATGGTTTAGAAAAATCCTATTTTGGATATAACATGAGGTATTGAAAGCCTCCACCCAAAATCCTTTTGATAAATCACCTTCTAAATGCATTGTTCTAGCCATTGCCTGCAAGCTTCTATTTTTTCTTTTAGCAACCACATTTTGTTGGAGTTCTAGGAGCAGAGAACTTATGAGAAATACCATGGTTTTCAAAAAATCTTCAAAAACATGATTTTTAAATTCTCTTCCATGATCTGATCTAATAAAAGTGATATGAGAAGCTTTTTCATTACAAATTCTTTTTATAAAAATTTTAAATTTTTCAACCACTGCATCCTTGGAAGCTAAGAAGATAACTCATGTAAATCTGAAAAAATCATCCACTATGACAAGACAATATTTTTTTCTAGCAAGACTAGCAGTCTTGGTTGGTCTAAAAAGATCCATTTGTAAAAGCTCAATTGACCTAGTGATTGAAAAAACATTTTATTGTGGAATAAACTTTGGTCTGCTTGCTTTTCTCATAGAAATCACAAGTGGAATCCTTATCATAACTAATCTTTAGCAGGCCTTTAATAAGCTCTTTCTATATTACCCAAAACTTAGCTTCATATAAGCATGTTCAAGTTTCTTGTGTCATAGCCACTTATCATCCATAAATGATGTAAGACATTTTACATCTTGATTTAGAAGGTCATCCAAGAGTAACACATAAGTGTTATCAAGTCTCTATTAGATAAAATGACTTTTCTAGAAGTGGGATTTATTATATTACATACATTTGCATTAAACAGAACATTAAAACCTTGGTCACAAAATTGGCTAATGCTCAACAAGTTGTGAGCTAGACCATCAACTAATAAAACATTAGAAATTTGGTAAGAGTCATCCTTACCAATGTTTCCAATACTAGTGACCATGGCTTTACCTCCATCAGCAATTTTACTGACATAGAGTTCTTTGATTTCAAGTTTCTGAACTACTAAGATCTAGACATGTGTCTAGAGCAACTACTGTCCATGTAGCACTTGTCCTTTTCAACATGCATTCTCAAGGACACACCTGCAACAAAGATAGGTTTTATCTTAGGTACCCACATTTTCTTGGGTTCTCTTGGGTTAGTTGTCTTTAGGGGAAATTTCCTAACTGTTTACTATTTTTCTTCTCATAAAGCATTTGTCAAGTGGATGCTTTGTGGCAAAAATTACAAGATATTTTTGTTAGCTCTAGAACTCTTTAGAAAATGTTAATGTAAAATGTTTTGAGTAATAACACAACCAATTTAAAGAAAATATTTTGAAGAATGACTAATGTTTCGCTTGATGAAGCAAATTGGTTCTTGTTTGCATAACAGTGTTCTTGAAGCGAAATAATTTCACTTTACATGTGCAAACATGATTTATCTCATTTAAAGAGATAGGAACTTAATGGAAGTGAAAATTATATCATGAAATGAACATATACATGCTTAACGTTTGAAGAAAATCATCATATACAAGAAACCAAGGAATGGATCTTCAGAAAGTAGGACATGATTTTAGAAAGTGCACTTCAAATGAAGATTTTAAACTAGCTCTAAAGCAAGTGTGTTCTATAACCTTCAATCATCATTATCGCTATCATCTCATCATCTACAAGCTTTGATTGAAGACTTGAAGATCATATATATATATATATATATATATATATATATATATATATATATCAAGGAACTGATACCGCACTTTAGAAAGTTCACTTTACAGTGAAACGGTTATTTTACAGGAAATGAGGGAAATTTGAATTTCAAATTTAAAGTCAAATCCAGTTACTAGCGTGTCATCTCTTCTGCCAACTTGGTTAACTACTCCAGCCTCTAGAAGGAAAAGTTCAAAACTTCGTTCAAAAAGTAAAAAGTAGTTTTTGAAAGTAACATTGGAAACCTATATTTCATAATGGATTTTGGAACAGCTTTGCAGACAACGAGCTACTCCTCTAGACTACTTTTCCAAGACACAAAAAGATGATCAACACGTGTCACTTAGACAACTGATCAAAGAGCAACGGTCATAAATGAAGACCATCTATAAATAAAGATGTTGTACTTACAAAGAAAAGGCTTGACGTTGCACAAGTGCTTGAAACGCTATGAAAATTTCTCTTCATTTCTTTTAAAGTTCATTAGATCTTGTAATCAGTTTCCTTGTTGAAAAATCTTCTTTTTCGTTCTTAGTAGATTATATGTTCCCAGGAAGAATCTTAGAAAGAAGTCATTCAAGTTTTTCCCAAGTCTATTATTGTACATCTTATGGAAACTTGAGTGCAGGTTAGTTTAGTGAAAAACCTAAACACAAACCTCTGGATCCTTGATCCAGGAGTGATCGGATGAGTTTGCTTGGAGAGCTAGTCAAAACCTACTTCCAACGCTATAGTAGGGTTAGCTACTGGTTACCATTTAGCTTGGAGAGGTTGGTTAAAGACTACTCAGGTTATGCCAGTACTTGCTAGTCATTGGTTCAGCTTAGAGAGATTTGTCAAAGACTACTTGGTATATGACTATAGAGTTTGCTATTGATCACAGGTAAAATTTTGGGAAGGCTACTGGAAAAACTATCATTTTCTTTTTAGGTTAAGAAAGATTTTAGTCAAACTCAATTATTATTAAGAACTAGATGTAGCAGTGTTGGTCAAACTAGTATAAAAACTTTTGTGCATTATTTCTCTCTCCTTTAACTCTCTTATATTACCGCATTACTTTTATTATTCTGTGTTCTATTTAAATCTCTTATATGTGCCATTATTATATCTACTATTTAGAAAGTAGCTTTCTAAAGTAACTAACATTGTTTCTGTCGCACTTCAAGCTCCTAGCTTGAAAGTATTTTGCTTAAGTTTTTCTAAAGTTAAGAAGGAAAGAAAAAGCAAAACATGATTTATCCCCCTTCTCGTGCATTTTTCTACTTATAATTTTATTGTTAATTTTTTTTATGAGATTGCTTTACTACTCTCATCCATTTCTTTCTTATACCCCAATCCGTTTTCTAAAAGTATGGTTCTCTGACCTCTAGCATCATATCCATATTCTTGGAGCCTTTTACCATATTTTCCAAATTAGATTTGAGAAACTTTAATGTTTTCTCAAGTTCAGAAATTACTTTCTAAGCTTTCTGATCTTTGTCCGTAACTTTAACTTCTAAGGCTTTTGAGTTTTAAATTTAAAAACTTGCTTTCCCTTTTTATCTCTTCCTTTCAAGCCTTAGGTTCTCAAAATTTGTTTTTAACTTTCTCAAGCTCTAAAATCATTTTCTAATGATTCTTTTGAGGTTGAGATAGAGAACGTCTAAGAGTTTTCAAGCAACTCATCATATAAGCCCAACAATTCAACAAAGAGAGATCAAATTCAAAGGGCTTGTTTATCTCTATTTCATCTTTTGAAGTGTAGTCAGCCATGAAGCATATGTTGGCCACATCTTCAAGTTCTTAGTTTTCTGATCCTTGTTTTTCATCTTCTGAGTCACTCTAAGTGGCCAACATCCCATTTTTCTTTGTAGAGAGCTTCTTCTGTGGACCTTTGAGCTTGGATAATCAGTCTTGTAATGTCCCTTCTCTATAGTTGTAATAGTTCACACTCTCTAGCTTTCCTTTGCCTTTTTTATCCTTTTTGATGTTTAAGTCTTTCCTCTTCTTAATTCTGCCTTTCTAAGCTCTAGACATTTTTCTCACAAGCATGGAGATCTCATTTCTATCTTTTTCCTTAGATTCAACCTATGAATCTTCTTATCCTTTTGAGGTCTAGGCTTTTATTGCTTTGCCTTTGATCTGCTTATGAGAGGACTTCAAGCCTATAGGCTTGCTCTTTTTCATGGTTTCACCGTGAACCTCAGAGTACAACTTTATGGGTTTTAAAAGACCTAATGAAAGCATCCAAGCTAAAAATTTGAAGGTCCTTAGCTTTTGTGATGGCGGTGACCTTGGAAAGCCATTTTGCTTTTCTCAATATTTTCGTCACCATCTCAGAATTTGAGTATCTTTTATCCAAACGTTTGATTTGGTTTACAATGTGCATGAACCTGGTGGTCATGTCATCAATACTCTCATGTTCAGCCATTTTAAACATTTCATATTAATGAACCAACATGTTGATCTTGATCTCCTTAATCTAATTTGTCCTTTCATGTAGCATGTGTAGTCCGTCCAAATCTCCTTTGCCGTGTCACAAGTAATGATTTTGCCATATTTAGCTTTGCTTAGTGCACAGGTGAGTAAGTATTTAGCTTTGGAGTTCAGTGAACTCTTGCTTTATGTTGCTCTCCCACTTACTCCTAGGAACTTCTCTAGAATTGGAGGGTACATCTTCAGTCTTGAACTTCTTCCATAGGAACATACTCTCCTTCTTGTATAATCTCCCACAAGTCAAGACTTATGTATTTAATGAACAACTTAATTTTGTCTCTCCAGGAAGAATAGTCTCCACTATCAAAGAACGTGGTCTATTTATGGAGTGTCCTTCTTCAATGTTAACATTTTTTGTCATTTATCCTTAGGATCTTTAACCTTGGACTTGGTTAGAATGCTCAATCCCTTAGAAACTTGAGCTCTAATGCCAATTGTAAGTTGAAAATAGCATGAGAAGAGGGTTGAATCGTTCTTTAACTTACTTTTAGAATCTGAAAACACTTGAAACAAATCCTATCAAGTTCTTCACTTGAAGGCAGGAGTAAATATATGTTAGTTGGTTCAAGAAGCTTTTCGAATAAGGTAAGAACTTAGAAACAATTTTGAAACATATTCTTATATATGTGTGTCTGTGTGTGTGAACAAAAACAAATACATAATATTAAGGAGATAAGAAAGGTTAGAGAGATTGTGAATACTCATTTTGTTCTAACCCATAAAACAAAAACAAAAGTTTTATTAGCATATTTTAGAGTGTTGCTCATTTATAGACTCATGTTGGTAATTTTATCTTGATGAGTGAAATTGTAAATCATTTCAAGTCTTGTCTATAGTTCTTTATTATTTGTAATCAATTCAGTTTAGATTTTTTATCTAGATTCATTTTACCATGCTTTTACATTTTTGTTCATATGCAAAAAAATGAATAAAAAAATCCATTACTTCCCATTTGCATTTTGTTTTACAAAAAATAATAAAAATAAAACAAAAAAGGAACAGACAAGGGAGCCATCACGGGCTCGTCCCATACACACGTGAAGTCATACCAAAGCAAAGTTACAAGAACAGAATGATGAGTTTCTTTCGATGATCTCGAAGATAGCAAAAGGGGAAGATATCTTGGAGGGAGCTTGAGTCACGGGAGAGGTTGGAAGCACGAAAAGGGCGAAGTGAACCTCGCCTTCAATCGGGGATGATCACCATTGTTCTCATCCTGGAACCATCCATCATCGCCCTCTTCCTTCATCATCATCATCATCACCATCAACCTTTCACATATCCATTCCCATTGCATAGCCTCCTTCTTCTACCCTTTGCCACAGCAAGCAGCCAACCAAACACAGCCTTCAACTACCATCAGACCATCACAACCCATCCTTAACCCAACCAAAAATAAATCACAACCAAAAGACCAAAAATAATCATCTAACCACATCTAGTTACACATTGTTCCCAAGCCAAGAAATAAAAAGTCCAACCATACAGATCCTTGATCATCAACAGTCCATTGAATACACAAAAATTCCAATTCTAAATCAAATTCAACAACAAAAAAATAAAAAGGGAGAAAGAAGTCAAAGCGCGAGGCCAGCGGCATCACCGCCACCATGGCCGCCTTCTTACCTTCCCTGCACAGACTCCGCTCACGCGAACTTCAAGTTCCGCCAGCCCAGGACCGCGTCTTCCAAGTTCCCTCTCCGGACCGAGCAAACTACCACGCCCCGGAGCATGTGCGGAAACCCATTCGCATCGAAGCCAATATCTCCACAAGCTCACGGCCGCGCACCGCCAACGAGCTCCGCCGCCGCCCGCCGCTCGCCTTCCGTCCGCCAGCCCATGCCTCAGCGCTCCGCCGTTCGAGTAGAATTCTCCAGCACACAACCCCGTGACCAGCTTTCCTCTCCGCCTCTCTCTTTGTACACCCTCCCTTCTCTCTTGCTTCTTCTCTCTTTCTTTCAGCGTGTGTGTTAGTGAGAGTGGGTGAGAATGTACGATGTTAAGTGAGTATGTGCGTGCCAAGCGTGAGAGAGAGATACTGAATGTGTTTATGTTTTGTGTGTGTACTCGTGTGTGCGTGTCTATGTGTAGATTAAGTTAATAAAATTAAATTTATAAATTTAGTTTAAGTAAAAATAGGATAAAATAAATAAATAGTTTTTGGTTCTAAGTTTTCAATTTTAGTTTTAATTACATTCTAAATTAGTGTTATTTTATTGAAATAAATTTTAGATTTGTTTGTTTTAATTTGGATTCATTTATCTAATTTAGTATTTGTTTAATTCTTGAACTTTAGACTTGCCAGATTAAGATTTGGTTTAATTTAAAGTTTAAGATAAAAAATTCATTCCATTTTCGTACATAAAATAAATACTTGAGTGTTTGTTTTATTAAGAAATTTTATTTAACTTATTAATTAATGAATTGTTTTAATAAATAAATAAGAATTAATTGAGGCGAGACGGCTTATTAATTCTGCATTTGGAATATTTTAGCTAAACTTAATATTCAAAATTTCTTTAAAAAAAAAAACTAATAAAATCAATCAACATACAAATAACTTATACAAAACTACGTGACTTTGAATTCCCCATTGCACCAGAGGATACGTAGAGGGGCGTTTTATCCCTGTCAAGTCAAAATTAAATTTTCGTAATTTTTGTCTTATTTGTAAATTTTTCATGAGATATTTTATTTAATTTAAATAATCATTTCTTTAGGAAATATTTTATTTCAAATAAAAAAGTTAATTTAGCCGACTTGTTAACTCAATTTTGGACATCTAAGTTGTGAGCTTGATGTTCCAAATTTTCTTTAAAAGTATGTTCTCTTTTATATTTTATTTTACTTTTGTAAAAAATATCAAAATAAATTTTTATCTTATTTGTAAATATTTATAATTCATAAGAGATTTTCATTTTCATATATTTAGTTTAAATTTGTTACTTATTTGTGAAATATTGTATTTTGAATAAAAATGTTAATTTAACCGTGACGGTTTGTTAACACAATATTTTGAACACCTAAGTTGTGACAGCTTGGTGTTCCTCAATTTTTTTTTTAAATTTTGTTGTAAATAAAAATATAAAAATGAATATTTTGAAAGGTTATTAATAATTTGCACAAATCAATTAAGGTACCGTCTAAGACGGTGTATTAGGGGTGCGTAGGATTAAATCCTACCCTTCCTATGCATAACCGACTCCAAATTCAAATCTGGTTTTAAAGACCAAATTTTTAATAAAACGGGTTTTTCCATGTTTTCCCAATTTAAATAAACTTGGTGGCGACTCCAATTTTAACAAACTAATTTTTCGCCGCCGTCGCGAATCCCGCGCAGATGGCGACTCCACTTGGGAATTATGTGAGAGTCAAGCCTAAATAATTGATTGTGCACATTATTATAACTTCTTTTTAGTTTATTTTATTTTATTTTTTGATATTTATTTATTTTATATTTTTATCTTGTTATTTTCTTTTTATGCTAGAATTTTGTCAGCATTATTTTATTTCTTTGTGACAACCATAAGGTAGACGACTTTTGTTTGTTTTTTTTGTGAAAACTTTAGGGTAGGCGACTATTGTTGGTTTTGTATATTTGTTGTTTGTATTTATTTTGCAGGTATTTTACCATGGGTAGTTATAGGATTCCAGGTTTGTATGCTCCCTTCACACACAACACTCACACATTTATCACACACGAGTGGGGCCTATACCCGGTTCTAAGTGCAACTTGAGATAGGTAAGAGATTGTGTAGTGGTAGCCATTTTGGATGTACATCCTGTTGGTTATTGCGAAATCTCGCTGAGTGTGAC
>JAMLFY010000983.1:0-19331 GCA_030441495.1 Dalbergia oliveri
AGTCAAGTGGTGTCATAGGGTTAAATCAGTATACACAATTTCAAATGGTGAACATATTTGTGCTATGGACAGCCCTTCTTAGCAAATTCTACATGAGACAAACATTCTTCCCCAAGACTTAAGATTTTTCTTTAAAACGTCCTAAGCAAGGTGCCTAAAGTCCTATTCACTACCTCAGTTTGCCCATCAGTTTGTGGGTGACAAGTAGTAGAGAAAAGTAATTTGGTACCAAGCTTACCCCGCAAAGTTCTCCAAAAGTGACTTAGGAACTAGTATTCCTATCACTTACAATGCTCCTTAGTCACATGAGTCTCACCACTTCCCTGAAAAATAAGTCAAGCTACATGGCAAGCATCATCAACCTTTGCAAGGTATAAAATGTGCCATTTTTGAAAACCTGTCCACAACCACAAAAGGAATCCTTGCCATTCTTTGTTCTAAGACAAACAAAAGTTATCAATGATATATCAATCCACGGAAAATAAAGACAGGTAGAGGAGTATATAAACCATGTGGCATCACTTTTGATTTTGCCTTTAGGAACAATGCAATGCTCACAATATTTATGCACATCATGTTTCATATGGGGCCAATAAAAATGTTCATGCAATATGTAAAGACTTATGCACCCAAAATGTCCCATTAATCCCCTCATGTGCCTACTCACAGCAAATTTCTTATGGAACACTTAGGCACACACAATCTTTTTTCTTTAAACAAAAATCCATTGTACCTATAGTAACCATTTTGAGACACATTTTCACAAGCGCATATATCTCTAAAAATTCAGCATCATGCAAATACATTTCTCTCAAAGTCTCAAGCCCAAAAATTTTTGTTTCAAGAGTAGAAAGTAATGCATGCCTCCTAGATAAAGCATCAGCCACTATGTTCCCCTTCCCTTTTTATACTTAATGACATATGGAAATTGTTCCAAAACTCAACCCATTTGGCATGCCTTTTATTTAGCTTGCCTTGTCCTTTCAAGTATTTTAGGGACTAGTGATCACTATGAATTACAAATTCTTTGGGGAACAAATAATGCTGCAAGTTTTCAAAGCACGCACTAAGGCATACAATTCCTTATCATAAGTGGTATAGTTTAGGGCAGCCCCATTTAACTTCTCACTAAAATAAGCAATCGGATGGCCTTCTTGTCAAAACAGCCAATGCCCACGTTTGATAGCATCTCAAGTTCAAAAGATTTACCAAAATTGGGCAAAGCAAGAATGGGTGCATTAGTTAGCCTATGTTAAGCAAGAAGGCTTGTGTGTTTCTCTCTCATTTGAAACCACATGCTTTTTAACTATCTCATTAAGAGGTGGGCCAAGGTGCTAAAGTCCTTAACAAACCTCCTATAGAAACTAGCTAAACCATGGAAACCCATTCTCACTCACATCTTAGGTGTAGGCCACTCTTGAATGGCCTTAACCTTTCCTCATCAACTTGCACTCCTTTTGCACTCACAACAAAGCCTAAGAATACTACATGATCGGTGCAAAAAGTCAGTTCTCAAGATAACATACAATTTTCTGTTCTAAGCACATGCATGACCCCTCAAATGCTCAATATGCAAATCAAAACTAGTGCTATAAATCAGAATGTCATCAAAGTAAACAACAACAAACTTGCCAATAAAATCTCTTAAGACATGGTTCATTAATCTCATAAAAGTGCTTGGGGCATTAGTTAGCCAGAAAAGGCATAACCGCCACTCATACAAACCATACTTAGTTTTAAAGGCAGTTTTTCCATTCATCCACCTTCCCTTATCCTAATTTGATGATACCCACTTTTAAATCAATTTAGAAAAATCAAGGCACCATCCAGTTCATAGAGAAGGCATCTGTGGCCTGGAATAGGTATTCGATACTTGGCTGTGATGTTGATTGCTCTACAATCACTACACATAAGGGCAAGTCCAATCCTTTTAGGCACCAAAATTCCTGGAGCAGCACACACGACTGAAGCTTTCTTGCACCCAACCCTTTGTCATCAACTCCTCAACTTGCTTTGTATTTCTTTGGTCTCTTGAGGGTGCTGCTATAGCTGGTCGATATAGGTAAAGATGCACAGGGATGAGATGGATATGATGCTGGATCACTCTCAAAGGTGGCAATCCACTTGGAATCTCCTTTGGAAACACGTCCTTGTATTCCTCCAAAAGACTCAACACTAGTAGGGGCAACACTTTTATTAGAGTTCTAAGAAGGTAAAACATTTTTCTTGCAATAAAGTAAATAAAGTGGCTTGTTGGCAAGCGCAACTTTTCACCTCACTTTCTTTTACTAAACAACTCTGCTTTTTCTAAGTGTTTCACTCAATATCCACAAGTGTTTCACTTCTTTTCTTTCCACTCTTCTTTTTATCAAATGTTTCACTCTTTTGTGTGTCACTCATCTTTTTTCTCTCTTGCACTCTCTTTTCTCTCAATTTTATTTGATCCTCACACACCTCTCTAGGAGATAAAGGTTTGAGTACAATTTTTCCTCCATTATGCATGAAAGAAACCTTGTTTGTGAACCCATCATGAACAGCTTTGGTGTCGTATTGCCATGGCCTCCCTAAGAGAATATGGCTTGCCTCCATTGGAACCACATCACATATCACTTTGTCATTGTATTGTCCCATGGAAATATGCAACACCACTTGCTTGCTCAAGTAATCATCTTCCATCTTCACTAAGCCATTGGAGTTTGTATGGCCTCAGATGTTTGGTCTCCAAGTTTAATTTGGACACTAATCTTGAGCTGGCCACATTGGTGCAACTCCCTACATCCACCAATAAAAAACATTCCCATTGATTGAACACCTAGAGTGAAAAATGTTCTCTCTTTGGGAATCATCAAGTGCTTGCATCATGACTTCCAAGCAACCTCCTAATCATCAATAAATCTCCTTCTTTGGCCTCCCAAATGAACTCTTCATCTACCTCTTCCTCTTATCGGCTTCACTCAGGAAGACTCACTAGAAATTTCTCCATTCTCCTTAAGTAACATAGTCTTCTTGGTTGGACACGCCGAAGCTATGTGACCTCTACCTAAACACTTGAAACATTTTATCTCGCTACTCCTTGTCTTTTTAGGGTCTCATTGGACTTGAATTGAGTCCTTTGAGGTAAGCCATGGTATTGTTTGAAGAAATACCTCCCTCCTTCTTATTTCTTTCATTCCAATTTGAAGAATTGAAATTAGAAGAATTCCTTCTCATGGTACCTTTTCTCTTTAAGTTGCTGCTCCACTTTTGGTAGCTTGATGTACCAAGTCTTCCAACTCCACATAATTTTGTAGCTAAACCACATCTCTAATGTCATTATTGTAGCCCATTCAAAAAGCGTGCCATAGTAGCCTCCCTCTTCATTCACATTGGCTCTCATCAAAGACACCTCCATCTCCTTGTAATATTCATCAACACTCCTACTACCTTGCGTGAGTCTTTGAAGCTTGTTATGAAGGTCCCTATGATAATCAGGAAGGGACAAATCTCCTTCTCATCAACCTCTTCATTTCAATCCAAGTATCCACCAAAGGTTCTTCATTTCTAAGTCGCTCCCTTTGTAATTGGTTCCACCAAATAAGAGCATAATCTGTGAACTCCATGGCTGCCACCTTTACTTTCTTTTCTCATTGTAATTGTGGCATGGAGACTGCTCAATCTTCATCTCCACTCAATAACCTTCGGATCACTCTCCTTGAAAGGTGGAATGTTGAGCTTCACTCCCTCAATCGGTCCTCTCTAGCATCACCTTCATTATCTCTTCTCCTCCTTCCATCAATCCTCCTTCTACCTCCATCATCATCACGATGTTCTTGATTTTCTAACCGCTCAATTCTCTCATATAACTCCTTCTATTCTCCCACGTCATCCTCTGCATTTGAGCTGTAATAGCCTCCACTAACAATCTATTGTTTCCTGAGGAGGAAGGTCACCATCACCTGTGTTCCTCTAATTCAATAAAGAAAACGAAAGTGAAAGCAATAGGACCTCACCACACTTCTCACGTGTTTACACTCTTAGAGATGTATCACTCGTGTTTGTTGCTCTCTAAAGCTTTTGTGTAAAGTACTCTCTTGCCTTTTACCACTCAATAGCTCTCTTGAAATTCTTAATAGATTCTCCACAAACACACAAGACTACTTGAAAACTCAACAATGTGATGACAAACAAGAGAAAGCTAAGTGATGACAGATCGAAGACACAACAAACTCGGCAAGACACGTAGGAACTTTATCAATCAAGCACTATGCACTGAATTTATAGAAAGAAAAAAAAATAGCTGCTGTTTTCTTGTTAAACTTCTTTCTCTTTGTTTTTTTTTTTTTTGACTCTTTTGTTTTCTATTTTCAATCTTTTTTCTTTTTTTTTGGTACTTTTGCTTCTAACTCAAAGGTTAATCGCGCAAGCACGTGTAGAATTTCAAAAGAAAAATGCTGGAATTTGCACTAATTGAGAACAATTGACAAATAGGTGCTTCACAAATTATAGGAAAATAAAGGACTAAGAAATGTAATTGACTTTAAATAAATCCAGCACCCAATTAACAAAGAAGACAGGACAAACAATTAAATAGACAATAGCAAAGAAAATAAAGCAGGACAAGAGAAAGTAAAATAAATCAGTACCAAATTATCCAACCTTAGAACTGAGTTCTGATTACACATGATATGATCCAAACTCCATGAATCACAAGAAGGATCTACCAAGATTGGAAAAACACAGATACAATCCGAAATTAACACGGCTTCGTATACAACTGCAAGGTCTCAAATTCGACAATTAGGAAACGAAGAAAACTGACGTTCTAAAACTCAATTTAGGCTCAAGAATCATTGAAATCTGATTCGTATATCTTGAGATATGGACGAGAGTAAACAAGGCGCCACAATAAAGATTGATAAGCCTAGGGAACGCCACAAGGATGAGCACCCTTGATAAGTTTAGAGAAATTCTATGAAGAAGAGAGAGAGCAGTGACAAGCAAATATGATTCTGAATTGCCTCTCCAAAAGTTTAGGGTTTGCCTTTTATAATGAGCACAACTTACAAATTTGCTTAGACCTAACCCGAAAGGCTTACTAATTCAGCCCAACATGGATAAAATTCATGCTCCCTCATATGGGCCTGGCCCACTTAAAAAAAAACTTAATAAAAATTAAAGAAAACAACCCAAAATCCAAGCTAAATTCGTATGCCCATAGGACAGCCCAAATATACTTATTACAAACTTTATTAGTAACATAAAAAGGCTTAAAAAGATGGTGTAAGCCCATATAGCATAAGGGGTCTTCAAGTGGGGCAATGCAATGCACCATTTTGGGCTTCAAGTCTTCCAACTTCAGGGGCAGCCTCCAGAATTGTTGCTACAACTTGTTTTAATGCCTCCTTTGCTTCCTCAGCCCTTGATCTTGTCATAGGTCCCCCAAGTCCTTGAAGTGCCTTATTGTCCTTGCCACTCACCGTATCCTCATCACATATTAGAAGAGGAAATGTCATTGGTCTTAACAGATGATGCATTTCTAGACCAAGACGTGTAACACCCTGCAAGAATACCATTTACTCGAGTATGGACATAGTAATTGGTGAGTGTAGCTGGTTACTTGGGACCTATACTAGTTGAAATAATCAATGACACGAAATGTCGCAATACATATACCATGATAACGAGATTTACATATAGGGGTATAGTGTCGCAGTCACTATATACATATACATCATAAGGGCAAGACTAACAAAATGACCCCAAAAAGTCAGGACTTGATGAAACGGGCTCATCCAGTCCTGGATACCTAACCTACTCAAAACATCCTGACAAAATAGCATATGCACATATACAACGAGCAAAAGAAAACTAGAAGTACATCAACCTATTTAGGTAGGTAAGGTGGCCAACACTATCCTATGTCTATGTACAATGCATTTAAACTCTACAAGGCCTCTATTCCTTAATCAAGGAAACCATTGGCATGAGGAGCGATGACCTTCCTCCTCCGGGGGGCACGGGGGTCCTAAGGAGGATTCTGAGCAATGAGGAGGATGACGAAACGGGTGCGTCTTAGGGTTGATACACGGGTGAGAGCGGGAGGGATCTCAAACACTCCAGGATGGGCCATGTGAAGGGCACGGGTAGTAGGAAAAGCGGGGTGAAGTCCGCGAAAGAACGAGGTACTGAAGGAGCGATCAAAGAACATATGGTCAGAAACTGGGATAACCAACGGCGTAGTGTCAATGCCGGTCATATTGCCACACCCAGTTGTGGCGATAAGAAAAACACTAGGGACGGCATCTCTTGAATCTCAACAATAAAATACATACAGCAGTAAGGGTAAATATCTGAATTTCTCAATGGGTATTTCCCATATACTATAGGTAGGGATAAACAAATTCATGCATATACAATATTAATTACGCGTACACAGGAAGTCTAAAGCTCGTAGGGGAACTAAGGATAGTATCACAATAATCAATCAGCAGTAAGTGCACAATGTTCATAAACTCCATTCCTCGTGTTCTTCTCAATTTTCTCAACATAGGGAAGGCTTATTCACAAAGAGATATTCACAATTCACAATCACAAGAGGACCATAGGCTGCTCAGGACATGAGCTAAATTTGTATTAGAAATCACCAAACTTCATTTTTCCATTTCGGATCACTCAAGGTCTATGTAGCACAGAACGTGCTATGGACTTCACAACTTTCTAAGGGAAGTCCTTCTTGTGCCTTCGGATTTTCTTTTCTACAGTCTATTTCTGTTTTCCCATATGTCTAAATATAGGTAAGATATGCACATACTAACATAAGATTTCAGCCATTTCCACATCTCATTTATTGGCAGAATTGAAGTTCTAGGCACAACAATTGGTTACCATACCAAACAACCATTCCACCCTTAAGGAAAATTTCACATGACACTTCAATGTCTAAAACAACCTGTAAAAATTTCAGGGCAATCAGAGTTATATAACTACTTCAATAAAATAGGCAAATTAGATGGTCAGAAGTCACAAATTCATGGTCCAGACTTGTGTTTTCAGAATATTTAACCCTAGAATTCGATGGATCAAGGTACAAGAAAATTCACAGAGGTATTTCAACATGTTATTAGTCTTGTGTAAAAATTTCAGGAGCTTTCTCAATCAATTTCTATGATTAAAAATTAGGGCAAGTTTGTTACTTCAGTCTAACAATTTAGACAGCAACAGTTACAATTCGGTTCCTAATTTTTTGAGGCATAAACCTTAAAATTAAACCCAGGAAAATTCGTGTATTTAGTTTAATGGCTTAAATACAACATATAATTTTCATGGCTCATGAAACCACCCACAAATTTTCCAAAAATTCGTGAGAATTCTGATTACAGAACAGAATTGGTCCAGCAACCTAGTTCCAATTTCACTTTGAGAGAAAACCCATTTTAAAACCATCCAAACACAACACAAAAATTCATACATCAATATCAATATGTTAACCATCAGAATCATCAAAATTTTCGGAATTAGGGCAAGCCAAAACAGAATTGAAAAATTCCACAAAAAGGCAGCAGAAAACCCTACTCTTGATGGTGCAGCAAGTCTTTATCTCTAGCTTGTTTTAAGTTGTGTTTCACAAACAAAACTCACACAACCTAGAACCCTCCTCTGATCACTGATGGATGTGCAAGAAGGATAGGGTTCTTGAAATTTCAATTGGTTATAATTGAAGGTGGAAGTGTAGATCAATTTTTGTGAAGGAAGATTTGGGTTTTTAATATTCTAAGCTAGGGTTTTTGTGAGATGAACACAAGGTGAAGCTCTTGGCTATGGAGGACTTCCACCTTTGTTTTTTCCTTGAAATGGCCAAATATGAGCATGGCTTGGTTAAGAAGATTAAGTGACTAGGCTTGTCATAAATGCAAGGCAAGATATTTGTTGAAAATCATGATGAATTTGGTGACTAGGCTATGATGGATGGCTAGGATTTAATCTTGGATTCCAAGATTGAATCCTAGCCTTCCACTGTCTTAATTTGGGGGATATTATTTAGTTGTAGTGATGGAAATGTCTTCAATGTTAAAGACCACACACAAAATCTCCGACGGGTAAGCCAATATTCAAAAATATCACCCAAATATACCCAAAATTAATTCTAGGTATAAAATATTGTTCCACACATTCCTAATCTTTATTCTCATATTTTCTTAATTTCGGCACCTACGATTCCAATCCCAATTTTAACTCCAAGGCCTTAGAGCAGGACCAAATACTATTGCATTTTTTTTTTGTCCTCTACATGGAGTCATTTTCAATCACAGCTCCTATCAGAATTATTAATATTATAAGTTTTCCCTCAATTAATATATTAAAAAACTAGATGTTAGAGTCCTTCTTTGTGGTGAGGAATAGGTAAAATGATAACGTGTGGTTCCTAAAGCGGATGGACATTAGTTCTTAATAGATTGATGCGTTTCGGAGAAGGAGAAAAATCCTTGATGGGTGATTTAGATATGTAATGCCCAATTTTATTTGAATTTTTCCTGTCATTAAGATTCCAGAATTACCGTAGGTAAATATTATATAAAATTTAAGAACAAAACAATCCTTAATAAAGGAATATAACGCTAGAAGAGAAGTTAGGAGCAATTCGTGCAGTATTGCAAACCCAAATTTTCTATATTGTAAAATGACCAAAATGCCCTGAGGTTATACTCAAAATGAGGATCGTGGGCCCCACCCATCCTCGAGGGATGTTTTGATGTTAATAAGGGATTGTTTGTGTTATGTGTGTTTATGAGGAGAAGAATCCTAATTTTGAGCTTCGACGCGAAATGACCAAAACGCCCTTTAAATTTTTTACTTCGATTTGCGTGCCAAATGAGCCCGAACCTCACTAAAATGTGTTAAAAGGTGTTTTTAAGCCATGATTAACCATTGGTTAAGCTTGGTGGTCTCGGGCAATTTTTAAGTAAAATGACGTTTTCATCTCTTTAGGTTTTCAAAAATTTTGAGATTTTTGATTTGTATACAAACCTAAGCAATATTAGGCTCAAATTAAAGCTTATTAAATTCTAATTATTAATCTAGAGTCAAAATTATTTATTTAAATTGATTAGACCTAAAATTACTTTAAAACACTCAAATTGCTTACTAATTCACCTAAGCCCTTAAGGTAAATTCTCTAAATTGCATGAATACCTTGCCTACACCTAAATAATACATGGAACACACAAAACCCTCTTCCATAAGGCTGTAATGCATGAAATAATACAGCCATAATACACCCAAAAATTATTTAAAACATAATGTCAAAAATCACCATAAAACAAGGAACTTTGAAACATGATTCCATGTTTTAAGCCACCAAACAAGATGATTTTTCCTTCCTTGTCTCCTCCTCAAATTGAATCAGATTTCCTTCTCCTCTTGTCCATTTATGAGCTTGAATTCTTCTATAAATAGGCATGCTTAGAAGTCATTAGACTTGCTCAAAAATTTCACAACTTAGATTTTCCTAAGCTCAAAAACTTTCTTTCTTCTTCCCCTTTGGCTGAAATTCTTTCTTCAACCTTTCAAGAATATTTTCTTTCATTTCACTCCAAGAAACCAAGTTCTCTTCCTTTCCTTAAAATCAGATTAGGTAGGGAGTTGTTTTTAAGTTTATTTATATGTTTTGCTAAGTGTTGTTCTTGGTTCAAAATGATGATTTCATGGATTTTCTCTAGTTTTCATTTGGTTTTCTTTTCCTTTTCTTTAACCAATTCGGCCATATGGCCTAGTGGGACTAAGATGATGGCTTGATGATGAGGACCTTGAAGGTGGGTTGTGAATCCATCACAAGTTAGGCCTTAAAGCTTGAAAGTTCCACTTGATGCAAAACTTTAAAGAATGATGTTTTTATGATGATTTTATGATCTTGATTTAGAATTTGAAAGATGTATTTCTCACTTTGTCTTGCTAAGATATATATATTGAATTTGTATTTCTATAAAGTCTTGAAGGAGCTCTAGTAAGAAATCAAATGAACTTGCATCCATGTTTAAGTTGTCTTGCATAATCATGTTTACTTTCTATGTCATCACTAAAATTTCAAGAATGAATAAATGGACTTGCATACTCATGTTTAAATTTCCAAGTTTGCATTTCATGTTTATATTTCATGTCACTTAATCTCTAAAGATAATAAAGAAGTTGCATCTTATATTTATTTTATGTTCTCACTTTATTTTATAATGGCTAAAAAAATAAACGCATAGACATGTTTATTTTTATGTCATCACCTAAAGATCCTAGAGCTCAAAGACTTACCCAAGTATCACAAGCAAAGAAATAAATTATTAGAGTTAAAGAATTAATTCTTTAAGAAGTATTGAGATTGGAGCTTAAAAAGATGTAATAATAATTCTCTTCTCCTACGTCCAGATGCGATTCCGGCTAGGTTATTTCTCTCTCCCTTCATTCCTATGGGACTACGCTCCAGTTTCTTGCATCATGTTTATATTTTCAAGCTCTTGCATCATGTTTAATTTTCAAGTCATCACCTTAAATCTTAAAGATAAAGAAATGGATTTGCATATCATGTTTATAATTCCAAGTTATCACCTTATAATGACAAGATTAAAATGAGGTTGCATAACATGTTTATGATTCTAAGATATCACATAAATCTCTTAAGCTCAAGACTTGCTCCTTTTATCTTAAGTGAGAATTTTAATTATGAAGATTCTTCAAAAAGAATTAGTTTCTAAAAGAGTTTTAAAGCTTTGCAAGGATTCTCAGGAAACTAATATTTTATGTTCACTTAAAATAGTTTTATACAATTATATGAGGTTCATGATTCGGTTTTGATATGAGATTAGTAGCAATAAATGATGATGATTTAATATGTTTGAAGTTGTGATAATTATGGTTTATTCTATTAATGTTAGAGATAAAACTAGCTTCCTAAAATCGTAAAAGCAAGATTTCTAGAACTTTAAGAATGAAATTTATGCATTACTGTCCAAGACCCTTTAGTGACCTTAAGAACTAGATATTATTATGTTTAGATAAGGGACAATGATTCATAATTGGTTTAATAATTAATTTTAGCATCATAAAAAAAGGATAAAAAGGTTAAAAGTAACTTCTAGTAAACCTTAAGAACAACTTACTATTTCTATGCTACCCATATAGTCTAATAATGTTCTTAAGGCTTATAATTGATGGTAATAAATCCCTTAGATGCATAAGTAATTAGTTTGATAATTAAGGTTACCCAATTTTAGAGTTCGATTTTGAGCTTCCTGAAAATTTAGATGACATCTTTTGATGCTTTGAATGGATTATATGATGATGTAATTCCTCCTGAAAATTTGATATTATTGAATGATTTCATGGCTTGCATGTTATAATTGCTATTGCAAACAATGAGAATGTTCATGCATCTTAATGATTATGATATAACATGCTAAGACTTAATGGTGACTTAAACTCATGAGGAAATGATCCTTTGGACCCATCAGACTATAGGTGGTGAAAAGGTGATCTTAAAATGATCCTTTAAGACCCAAGACTAGAGGTGGTGAAAAGGTGATTCTTGCCCCCTAGCCCAAACTCTCAAAAGGGTAGAGTTGGGATTTTAACTTATCAAAAGGGATAAGTATATGCTAGTGACGACTAGTAAGGTATGAGCTCATAACCTAGATTACTCCCAAAAGGGTGGAGTATAGGGTGGCCCGAGGAAAATAATGATGATGATGACAAGATTTAAGTCACCTAGGACACTAAAGAAATGAAATATGTGCACCATGTCTTGTGCATAGCTATTATGGTATGATGTTCTTCTGTGCATAGCATTTTATGAGATGATGATGGGAAATATGATGTCTTCTATGCATAGTATTTATGATATGATGTGATGTTCTTCTATGCATAGTATTTATGATTTGATGATGAGAAATATGATGTTCTTTTATGCATAGTATTTATGATATGATGATGAAGAATGAATATGTTGATAAAAGGAAAAGTTCATTATAAACATGACATGCTAAGTTTATGATGCATTATAGACGCATGATTAAAACTGACGAACCTCGGTAAAGTATATTTTGAACTTAATAAATCAATCTTAGCATGCTCACTATTTCATAATAACCCGAAGGTTCCTGGGACGATGATGATGACACAATGCATTATGAGTGAGTCACTGAGATTCTTTTTATAAGTTTCTCACCCTCTATTTTTCTTTCCATCTCGTCTAGAAAACAGAAGGAAGAGTTCATGAATCACATTAAGGCTACACGGGTAGCTGAACTTGATCCTGCTAGTTTCCTCGTATATTTTAGATATCTATCCCTATCCTTAGAGTGTTATTACTAGGTGCCATTAATGGAAGTCCTTCCATCCATATGTATTTATGTTTTGTTAGATTGCCTACACTTAGTCTTATTTTCTGGTAGGCAAAATATCTATATGATATGTAATTATGGATGCTGTATGATGGAGCCAATATATTATGATGTGATGTTTGTAAATTCCTATGTGTCTTTTAAATTTTGCTAAATCATTCATGTTCAGTTCCTCACATTTTCAATTATGTTTAAAAAAAAAATGGCTCGTAATTTCACTAAGTATTTCAAAGCATGATTAAGAACTAAGCAAATAGTAAAGTCTAGTAATTAATTAGAACCTGCCTAGGTGTATTGGGTTAATTAGGTGTACACCTTAGGTCCCCTGCCATACTCTAGGGAGTTAGTTGTTGTTTTTATGATTATGATTCGCTTATCAAGAAGATAATAAGAACTAGTGACGACTAGTTAAGGTATGAGCTCATAGCCTAGTGCTAGTCGGTTACTATTTTTACATACCTTGATGTCACAAGTTGAGAATGAGAAAGTACATGCCATTTTTATGAGAACTAGTTGATGATGATGTGCTTTATTGGTTTGCTGTAACGTATTGACATGCATTCATGATTTGGTATGCTACATACATGCATTAAGATTCATCGTAAAAGACATGGACCTTGGATAATTATCTTTTATGAAAACCTCATAATGAACCTTTGCATGTTTAACCTTTTTATAATAAATCCAAGGTTCCTGGGGACGTAAGTGATGACACTAGGATAGGAGGTTTCCACTCCTGAGATTCTTTAGCAAGATTGTCACCATTCTATCTTCTTTTTACCGTACGTCTTCAGATTCCGATGGCGTCGTTCGTGACTTTTTTGATACGCAATGTAGAAGGTGCACTGCGATCCAGATCATCAATCCTATCACTTTGAGGGTCGCCTGTGCGTGCGTATTTTTGCATACATAGGACGTCCATTGCATTCGTCTCCAAGCTTAATTTCAGGCAGATTTTCTCCTACGGGACGATTTGATCTTTGAGAATGACCGACCCATGAACGGGCGGAACCATCATGAACCTTCCTCTCAGCGGGCGGCCATCCAGATCTCCCTCATACCTCCTAGGAGGGACTGAGGATTCTCAGGACACCACCTGAGGAGGACTCAGACCCCCTGTCCTATGGACGTCAATAGGGGTCAAGGGAGCCATCTCAACCCAGGTTTATGAGGCAAGTATGGCCAAAAAAAGCATCCCCAAGGGAGGAGGCCACATGCTACCGATCTACATGCCCATGTCCCAGCTTCATAGGCCACTTGAGGCTCAGACGGTTGCGGGCTAATCTAGCACGGATTAGGCATTCTGTAGGCTTAGGGGGAAGGTTGCTGTGGCTAGGTTGGACTTTTGGGGCTTGTAACACCCTAATAATTAACCCAATACACCTAGGTATCTGATTAATTACTAGACTTTTACTCTTTGCTTCAGTTCCTTAATCATGCTTTGAAAATACTTAGTGAAATTACAAGCCATTTTTTTTTAAACATAATTGGAAACGTGAGCCGCGCTTAACGTGAATGATTTAGCAAAATTTAAAAGACACATAGGAATTTACAAACATCACATCATAATATATTGGCTCCATCATCCAACATCCATAATTACATATCATATAGATATTTTGCCTACCAACAGAATAAGACTAAGTGTAGGCAATCTAACAAAACATAAATAATATATGGATGGAAGGACATCCATTAATGGCACCTAGTAATAACACTCCAAGGATAGGGATAGATATCTGAAATATACGAGTGAAACTTCAAGGATCAAGTTCAGCTACGGTCGCAAGCCTCAATGTGATTCACGAACGCTTCCTTTCTTTTCTGAAGACGAGATGGAAAGAAAAATAGAGGGAGTGAGAAACTTATAAAAAGAATCTCAGTAGGGTACTCACCTCATGATGCATTGTGTCATCATCATCGTCCCCAGGAACCTCGGGTTATTATGAAATAATGAGCATGCTAAGATTGATTTATTAAGTTCGAAAATATACTTTAAGGGTTCGTCGGTTTTAATCATGCGTCTTATAATGCATCATAAACTTAGCATGTCATGTTTATAATGAACTTTTCCTTTTATCAACACATCGTATTCTTCATCATCATATCATAAATACTATGCATAAAGAACATCATATTTCTCATCATCAAATCATAAATACTATGCATAGAAGAACATCATATTTCTCATCATCATATCATAAATACTATGCATAGAAGAACATCATATTTCCCATCATCATCTCATAAAATGCTATGCAAGCTATGCACAGACATGGTGCACATATTTCATTCCTTTAGTGTCCTAGGTGACTAAAATCTTGTCATCATCATCATTATTTTCCTTGGAGCCACCCTATCTCCACCCTTTTGGGAGTAATTTAGGTTATGAGCTCATATCTTACAAGTCATCACTAGCATATACTATCCCTTTTGATAAGTTAAAATCCAACTCTACCCTTTGAGAGAACGGGCTAGGGGGCAAGAATCACCTTTTCACCACCTCTAGTCTAATGGGTCTTAAAGGATCATTTTTCAGATCACCTTTTCACCACCTATAGTCTGATGGGTCCAAAGGATCATTTCCTCATGAGTTTAAGTCACCATTAAGTCTTAGCATGTTATATCATAATCATCAAGATGCATGAACATTCTCATTGTTTGCAATAGCAATTATAACATGCAAGCCATGAAATCATTCAATAATATCAAATTCTCAGTAGGCATTACATCATCATATAAACTGACATTCCAAAGCATCAAAAGATGTCATCTAAAATTTTCACAATAAAGCTCCCTTAAATAACCAAACTCTAAAATTGGGTAACCTTAATTATCAAACTAATTACTTATGCATCTAAGGGATTTATTACCATCAATTATAAGCCTTAAGAACATTATTAGACTATATGGGGTAGCATAGACGTAAGTTGTTCTTAAGGTTTTAAATGTGTAGAAGTTACGTTTTTAACCCTTTCGTTACCGGCTTTCCCTATGATGCTAAAATTAATTACTAAACCAATTATGAATCATTGTCCCTTATCTAAACATAATAATATCTGGTTCTTAAGGTCACTAAAGGCTCACAGAATGCATAAATTTCATTCTCTAAAGTTCTAGAAATCTTGCTTTTACGATTTTCTAGGAAGCTAGTTTTATCTCTAACATTAATAGAATAAACCATAATTATCACAACTTCAAACATATTAAATCATCATCATTTATTGGTACTAATCTCATATCAGAAGCCGAATCATGAACCTCATATAATTGTATAAAATCACATTTTAAGTGAACATAAAATATTAGTTTCCTAGAATCCTTGCAAAGCTTTAAAACTCTTTTAGAAACTAATTCTTTTTGAAAGAATCTTCATAATTAAAATTCTCACTTAAGATAAAAGGAGCAAGTCTTGAGCTTAAGAGATTTATGTGATATCTTAGAATCATAAACATGCTATGCAACCTCATTTTAATCTTGTCATTATAAGGTGATAACTTGGAATTATAAACATGATATGCAAATCCATTTCTTTATCTTTAAGATTTAAGGTGATGACTTGAAAATTAAACATGATGCAAGAGCTTGAAATATAAACATGATGCAAGAACTGGAGCGCGTAGTCCGCAGGGGCAAGTGGAGGGAGAAGAGAATCTTAAGAAACCGAGCGGCGGTAATCACACTGACCGGTGAAGGGAGAAGAGAATTATTATTACATCTTTTTAAGCTCCAATCTCAAGACTTCTTAAAGAATCAATTCTTTAACTCCAATAATCTTATTTCTTTGCTTGTGATACTTGGGTAAGTCTTTGAGCTCTAGGATCTTTAGGTGATGACATAAAAATAAACATGTCATGCGTTGATTCTTTTAGCCATTATAAAATAAAGTGAGAACATAAAATAAATATGAGATGCAACTTCTTTATTATCTTTAGAGATTAAGTGACAACATGAAATATAAACATGAAATGCAAACTTGGAAATTTAAACATGAGTATGCAAGTCCATTTATTCATTCTTGAAATTTTAGTGATGACATAGAAAGTAAACATGATTATGCAAGGCATAAACTTAAACATGGATGCAAGTTCATTTGATTTCTTTACTAGAGCTCCTTCAAGACTTTATAGAAATACAAATTCAATATATATATCTTAACAAGACAAAGTGAGAAATACATCTTTCAAATTCTAAACTCAAGATCATAAAATCATCATAAAAACATCATTCTTTAAAGTTTTGCATCAAGTGGAACTTTCAAGCTTTAGAGGCCTAACTTGTGATGGATTCACAACCCACCTTCAAGGTCCTCATCATCAAGCCATCATCTTAGTCCCACCTAGGCCATATGGCCGAATTGGTTAAAGAAAAAGGAAGAAGAAAACCAAATGGAAAAACTAGAGAAAATCCATGAAATCATCATTTTGAACCAAGAACAACACTTAGCAAAACATAGAAATAAACTTAAAAACAACTCCCTACCTAATCTGATTTGAAGGAAAGGAAGAGAACTTGGTTTCTTGGAGTGAAATGAAAGAAAATATTCTTGAAAGGTTGAAGAAAGAATTTCAGCCAAGGGGGAAGAAAGAAAGAAAGTTTTTGAGCTTAGGAAAAACTTGAAGTTGTGAAATTTTGAGCAAGTCTCTAATGACTTCTAAGCATGCCTATTTATAGAAGAATTCAAGCTCATAAATGGACAAGAGGAAAGGAAAATCTGATTCAATTTGAGGAGGAGACAAGGAAGGAAAAATCATCTTGTTTGGTGGCTTAAAACATGGAATCATGTTTCAAAGTTCCTTGTTTTATGGTGATTTTTGGCATTATGTTTAGTGCAATTTTTTGGTGTATTATGGCTGCATTATTTCATGCATTACAGCCTCATGGAAGAGGGTTTTGTGTGTTCCATGTATTATTTAGGTGTAGGCAAGGTATTCATGCAATTTGAGAATTTACGGTTAAGGGCTTAGGTGAATTAGTAAGCAATTTGAGTGTTTTAAAGCAATTTTAGGTTCTAATCAATTTAAATAAATAATTTTGACTCTAGATTAATAATTAGAATTTAATAAGCTTTAATTTGAGCCTAATATTGCTTAGGTTTCGTTAGACGAATCAAAAATCTCAAAATTTGTAAAACTGCACAAGGAGGGGGCAAAACGGTCATTTTACTTAAAAATTACCCGAGACCACCCGAGCTTAACCAATGGTTAATCATGGCTTAAAAACACCTTTTAACACATTTTAGTGAGGTTCGGGCTAAGCGCACGAAATAAAATTAAAGCGAGGCAAGGGCGTTTTGGTCATTTGCGCATCGAGCTCAAAATTAGGATTCTTCTCCTCTATTAACACACATAACACAAACAATCCCTTATTAACATCAAAACATCCCCTTGAGGATGGGTGGGGCCCACGATCCTCATTTTCTGAGTAAAAACCTCAGGGCATTTTGGTCATTTTACATGTCCAGAAAATGGGGTTTGCAATACTTAAATTGCTCCTAACTTCTCTTCTAACATTATATTCCTTTATTAAGGATTGTTTGGTCTCAAATTTTATATAATATTTACCTACGGTAATTGGTAATTCTTAATGACAGTAAAAATTGGCATTAGGCTTTCCATGTATTAACATGTTTATGTTTTCCTGTATTTTATGTTTCATGTATGACTCTGCCACTTATATGGGTATGACTTTATGCTTTCTTATATTTTAGTTTTGATGTATTTGGTTGTGTACTAAACTATGTTAATTAATATTATGATGGTTGTCCCTATGATTGAGGTGTTCCTTATTGCTTTTATATTACATGATTTATTCTTTTGCTTTACGTTCCATATATGTAATGTTCAACGGCGGCATTTTGTTTTATGTACATCAATTTAAAAAAAAAAAATTACCCATATTTTTCGCTAAGTAATTTCACAAAAGAGTTTAAAGGGAAGTAATAGCTAATAATTAATTTTAATATGTCCTAGGCGTATTGGGGTTAAATATTTAGGGTGTTACATTCACGTATTTACTTTCTCCTTCCGTGGAGAAATGCATCTCATTTGTCACATATAAAATCTTTCTTTCAAAACTTTCTTAAGTCCCTCAAATTTGATGAAAATTTGGCAGCATTACAATATACGAATTTCCTCAATTTGAGTCATTGCCACGTAACTTATTCAACTCATGCCATCTTATTCAATATCTCAATCAATCAAATCTTTAAAGCCATATAACATGTTCATTCATTTCATCATCATCTTGTATCCATATGCATTCAACATGGCATGCCGTATTATCACATCAATCACGTTATAAGTACACAAACCTTATGCACATAACATTAATACTTTCATTATAACATAAACACACTCGTTCACTCGTCACTTACTCACACTATATCTCCTATCTTGTAATGTCTTATGCTTTGACCTTTACGGGTCTTAACCTTGTGTTCCAATTATCCTAGCACCCATTATGAACCTTATACACCTAAAAGATTACTACTTGTAATTCTCTCTAAAATTTATGTTCTCTAACTTTTCCAAACAGCATTGTAAAGATTAATCACCATGATTATTATTCGATTACGGGGTTCTAGATTTATGTCTTTGACCCTTTCTAAGTTCTGTCTTCGCCTAAGGGTCTATATTCAATTCTAAACCAAGTATGAGGGATTCCTACACATATCCACTAATTATAAACCATTTTCCTTAAGTTCAATTATGCTGGAACAGAATTTACATTTTTGTATCTAAGTGTTCTAGAATTCTCATTTTAAGTCCTTTCTTAGCTTCTTTCTAACTTCCCTAAATCAGTCCTTGCTTCACTCAAACATAATTTTACACATTTTAACACCATAAAATAGAGTTAATACAGTGGCCAAACAAGGCAGAACTGAATAGATATAGCTCACATAATCACATAATTTCATGATTTAAATCCATATAAGTTGCTAGTTTTCTCTTGGAACAATTGTAGGAA
>JAMLFY010000984.1:0-19330 GCA_030441495.1 Dalbergia oliveri
GAGTTTTGGCTGATACGAAGGATATGTTATGCTTTGGTGATCGCTTGGGTGTACCCAATGTGGGTGAGTTGAAGAGAATGGTGATGCAAGAGTCCCATAACACAACATACTCTATTCAACCGAGTTCAGCTAAGATGTATCAAGACCTAGAGGGTTACATTGGTAGGAAGGCATGAAGAGAGATATTGGTGACTTAGTGGCATGATGTTTGGTGTGTTAACAAGTCAAGGCTAAACACCATAAGTCTCTAGGGTTGCTCAGGAGATAGAGATCCTAGAATGGAAATGTGAGAGGATAACCATTGACTTTGTGGTCGTGTTACTGGAACTATTAAGGGATGTGATTCTATCAGGTGATCATGGACAAAATGACCAAATCAGCTTACTTCTTGCTAGTGAATACTACTTTCAATGAGCTATATGCCAAGCTTTATATTGATGAGATCATCAAACTCCATGGTGTGTTAGTTTCCATCATATCAGATAAAGGTCCAAGTTTACTTTTCAATTCTGGAGAGCATTTCAAGAGGCTCTTGAGATGCGTAGAGTGGCCACAGGTTTTCATCCACAACAGATGCCTAGTAAGAGAGGACAATTCAGACTTTAGAGGACATGCTTAGAGCTTGTGTCTTGGGCTTTGGTGGGAATTCCTGCAACCATTTTCCATTGATAAAGTTCTCGTACAATAACAATTACCAAGAGAGCATCCAGATAGCACCATTTGAGGCGTTGTATGGGAGATGACGCAGAATCCCCCATTGGATGGTTTGAGCTTGGGGAAGCTAAGGCCCTAGGCCCAACCTTGGTTCAAGAGACTTTAAAGAAGGTTTAGCTAATCAGAGAATGGTTATTGGCAACTTAATCAGGATAAAAATCCTATGTTGATAACGTGTTAAAACTCAAAGTTTGTGGTAGGTGATTGTGTATTTTTGTGGGTATTTCCCATGAAGGGAGTGGTGAAGTTTGATAATTGGGGAAAGTTGAATCCAAACTATATAAGCTCGTTCAAGATTCTAGAGAGTGGAGCGGTGGCCTCCAGATTGGCACCTCCTAGCCTGTGCTGTTATCTTCTTCCATGTTAGCATGCTCAAGAAGTACATGCCCGATTAGTCTCAAGTGCTTACGTCATAAGCGATTCAAGTCGATGAGAGGTTGTCATATGAAGAAGAGCTAGTTGCCATCATGGGTAAGTAGATCAAGGCTTTGCTCGAAGGAAGTGGCCCTAGCGAAAGTCATCCTGGAGGAACCAATTTGGCAAGGAAGCCACTTGGGAAGCTAAATAAGCTATGAGTGCCAAATATCCACATCTCTTCCCTCTGCAAGGTATGTATATTTAGATTTGGAGACCAAATCTCTTTTTTTTTTTTTTTTTGGGGGGAGTGTGATGCCTTAGGTCTACGTGTCCGTAGGTAGGCCTAACATAGCCTTTTGGTACCTCGGAAACCCCCGTATGCTAAAAACCCTTTGATGTCGAAGTCTACAATATTATGCAGAGACAGGTCTCACTCCAAGCAAATGCTTACTATAGTGATAAGGGGGTTAGTTAGGCTCACTCACGAGTAGGTGGTTCAGTAGGTATGGTTGACTATAGTGAGGCTGGAACAGATGTTCAAAATGACACTGTTTCGATTTAAGTGAGCTAACCCTATTTAGCTATGGTAAGGATTTAGCTATGGCTCATGTTGGATTCCTCTCTCTCCTCCGCTATGTTGTGGACGTTATAGTTTTTCATTGTTGTCAAGATCGGGTACTCTACCAATGATCATAGGGATGATTTAGAGATGTTTTAGAGTTGTTATAGATTAATCATTGGCTTTGTTGCTTACATGACAAATATTGGTGCTGTCCCCGCTCCATGGAGCTTGGTATTGACCCTAGTTGTTCCTCCCTTCAGGTGAGTGGGTTCAATCATGTGGCCTATATTTTGGTCATTATCAATATTTTCTTAGCTTAATGGTATAAATGCATGATTTTAGAGACTATTTTAGAGTGAATGTAGATTATTGTTGATTTTGTCAAAGACTATGAGTTATACCAATAATTGAGCTTTTATGTTTATCATCTCTTCATGAAAAAATAATAGAAAACCCATGGGACCATGCTTGCTAATAAATTGATTTGATGAATAACTTGATTATGAATATTTAGAGACAACATGATTACCCTATGTATTTAAGAGCTAGATATATAATTATGTGAATCTTGCTTGCAAGTTCAAAGTTAGATTCTATGAATTTTAGATTAAAATTACCTTGTTTTTATGATTCGAAAAAGGACGGTAGCTATAAAGAAACATATAGTAAGTTAATAGCTATGAGAGAGCTACCCTTGGTACCAAGTTGTCCACTAGAGAACAATCTCATCCCTTCAAGAAAATTAGAGATGGAACTTAGTTAGGTATCCAATTTGGGACAAGATATCCATAGAGATTAGAGAAATTCTAGAGATTTATATTGTTATCTATATATGTATTTTTATACATATATAAAAATCATGCATTTATAATTAGAGATTGTTGTTTATCTATTAGATTACTATTATTTATGATTTACATAGATTAATGGTTTTAAGTTTATTATGTATATAACTATTAAAATGGTTTTATGGATATTGCATTTTTATTATTATGATTATGTATTCTTGTTGGTTGTCCCATGAGGGAATTATAGGTGAGATCTACTCATTAAGTTTTAGATGAAACTCATTCTTCTCTTTTCCTCCGCCTTACAAATACAACAGCTAATCCGGGTATTTCTTAGTCTCCTCCCTAGTAGCATTAGAGTTCCAAGCTTGGTGAGCTTCACTTTGCAGTGAAGTATTTATGGTAGTGTCATAGAGTGCTCTAGTGGTCGTGTAGGCAGGTCTCGGACCTTATATGATTTTTTTTTGTATTTTCATTACCATGATTCTGATTTATTATGTATTTAAAATCATATAATTTTCATGGTTTTTTACCAACTCTGTATTTTGTGTTATGATTACTAGTCAGACATGATTTATGACATGGATTAAACACGTTTATTATGCTTAAAAAATGCAAGTTGTTTCATATTTAAAAATGGAGATTTTATTTAAACGGTGCATATAGTACGACTCAACAATCGTGAAGCTTACATGGGGATGAATTCCTCATGTGTTGGTCACGTTACAATTCGGGCCGTGAAGATAAGATTGAGAGAGGATGAGATTGGTAAGGTAGAAGAATGCTTGGGGCTTAGGGTTTCATTTCTCCTAAAAAATACGTGACGGGGGGTTTAAATAGGGGTGGGGTTTCACTAAATGAAACCACATTGTTTTACATTGTTCAAGTATTTGGAGTCCTGCTATAGTGGTTTATGACCTCAGCGGTTCAGCATCCAAGACTCCCTCACCAGGAACGGATAGCTTGATGGTCTTCAACCGCTATAATGGTCTCAGATATGCCTTTTTCCTCCACTTTCATGACTTTCCTATATCTAGGACAGGAGATGAGGAAGAGCTGAGAAAACATAGGGTTAAGGTTAGAAATAGTTAGAAATGAAGATTTTATACCTAGAATTTAATTTCGGGCAATATTGATTACCTGGTATGGTATTTACCTGTCGGAGAGTTTTGATGTATGGTTTTTAACGCCGTAAAAGTTACTTAGTGGCCAAGTAACCTTTACCAACCACTTTATGCCAAGTGGATGGCAAGGATTGAAACTTGAAAAGTAAGTTTTAATCATGGCCTTTGATTTATTATTATTTTACCCTGGTGCCAATATCTTATCCGTTAGATGGAATTTTGGTGTGCAATTTTAACATGAAAAAGCTACTTGCTCACGAAATTAAAGTGACCCACTTATCCTGAGCCAAGTGGATGGCCAAGTTTCATTCTTTGACTAACAAACCAAATCTTAGCCATCCATTTCATTATTTCTTTTTGAAAAGGAAAGAAATGCCCATTTTGACTACATTTACACCAAGATAAAGATAAATCACCAAACTTTAACACTCCAACCCATCAATTTCGGCCAAACCACCCTAAGTTACAGCCTTCATCTTCTTTCTTCAAGCCACCATTGACAAGCTTTAAAGCTTGCAAAACCATAGCTCAAAGTCACTAAAACACCAAGATCCTTTTACAAAACTTGTTCTGCTCTTTATAATCTATCAAACTAACCGTTTTGGAATTTCATTTTCTCACCATTTCTCACCTTGATACCTCATATCCTACTACATAAGGGAGGGTTTGATGTTGGTTTGAAGGCCTTGAAGTGAAGGGAATCATTCTTGGAGTATCCTTTTGAGCCAAGATCTTTAAAGCTCCAAAGAGTAGGGCTTTGGAACCTCCTTTGCTTCAAATCTGTTTTTATGTTTTGATCATTGATTTAATTTGATATTTTTAGTTGTATTGGTTGATAATATATATATATATATATATATATATATATATATATATATATATATATATATATATATATATATATATGTGTCTAGCTTGGTAGAGTATTTGGATAATGTTATAAAACCCATTTTGGCAAAAAAAGTTTTGAATCATGTTGCTAGAATTCTCGGATTTATACAAACAAGATATGGTTCATGATTTTTCTGAAGTGCTTGTAGATAGATTTATTAGCTGAAAATTTAATATGATAAAGTTAACATGTTGAGATGTTTAGTATTTTTCTTGGGTCTTCAAAATAACTTTTGCTTTTTTAAAAAAAAATGGAAATCTAAAGGTAAGGTGCTGTCCAGCTAGACTAGTTTGTATTACTGAATTTGTCTAATTTTTTTCCTTAGCAAATGACCGAATTATTAGCTGAAACTTTTACAGAGTGTTAAGGACATCTTGAAGTCCAATCCTGAATTTTTGTGTGATTTTATATGATCATTTGATAGGGTATAAAAATTGAGATTTCCTTGTTGATAGAAATTGAGAAATTCTGACCTTCAAGATTGTCTAATTTTGTTAATGCAGCTAGAGAATGATTCTTGCTCTAAAATTTTTACAGGAACTTGGGGACACATTGAAGTATCTTGGATAATTTGTATAGCCTCTGAATTGGTTGTTTGATGTGTAAATTAAATTGTGCTATAAAGGTGTGAAATCTGCCTATGTGCTGTATTTGTTCTAATGCATTATATTGGTGGCATAATGATATTTGGTTCAAGTATATTGTATATGAAGCATGCTAGTGAGTTTAAAGATTCATTTATGAGGTATGATTGGAATAACATTGTGAATGAATGCCTATATGTGTTTTATGCATACCTTTGGAAAAAGAAAAGTTAATGATACATTGATTAAGTTCTATATAGCCATAAGTAAAAAATGAGACCTTCTTTGATTTGTCAAGGGCAAATAAAGAAATATGTGATACTCTTCTACTTGTTGGGGGCAAATAAAGAAAGATAAAGATAAGATCTTCTTCGACTTGTCAAGGGCAAATAAGGAGAGATGAGATCCTTTTCGGCTTATGAGAGGCAAATAAAGAGAGATGAGATCCTCTTATTTATCAAGAGCAGTTAAAGATAATTTCACTACATTTGGCATATACGTATTTATATCATATCAAATCATTTTGTTTGACATTATTTACTATGATTATAAGCTTATGATAATGTGTACTAAGTGATTGATTTTTTAAAAGCAACCCACTTCGGAAGTATAATTTGGAACTTTAAAAATGAACCGTTATTATGTAATGCATGATCACCTTTTTCTTTCTAAATCGTAGTGGCTAGGACGATGACATTACGATTGTGTATTTTGGGAAATGCCCTACTGAGAATTGTATAATTCTCACCCTTTGTGTTTGTGTTTCCGTGTCGTCTCCAAGTTGATTCAGAGAACTATGGGTGCTATACAAAAGGAATCGGATTACAGTAGTTTAGAAGTTGATGATTTTGTTATGTTGTACTCAATTGTATGTATATGTTTGTAAACATAATAGAGATATATGTACTAAAGCTCATAGGAGAGCTTTCTTTTGTACTTGAGTTTTATATTCAATAAATATGTTGTTTCTTTGTTATATATTTTAATAGAATTACAACATAGTTATCTTAAATGAATTCAACTAGGTATAGATATTTAAGAAAGCTCCACTATTTTGTAAGTAACAACTCCTAAGTATAATGTCATGACTTAAAGATGATGTTGTACTTAGGAGGATGTTACATTATGGTATAGAGTAGTTCATCCTTCTAGGACCTTGAGGAATGGATTGGCTATGTTTCCTTAGTAAAAGTCAGGCATTATAATTTTATACATATGTGTGACGGTTGGGAATGTTGTGGTTGCTACCATACTTAACTTGGTATTGAGCTTGATCAATTCAATATTTCTTGTTTGGTGTGATAGGAATCGATGACTAAAATCGGCATACTAGGAACGGTTCTAAAGATGAAGCTTATGATAGACACCTTTCGTGAGATGGTGGCTGCATGAGAAACAACTCAGTAGCCAATAGGATGATGTAATGGTTGGACCAATATGTCGAAGGAAATCCAGTTGGGAACCTTGGAGGAGTATAAATGGACATAGAATACCAGAAGTTTGCATAGTTCAGGAAGGCAAATCCTCCACTGTTCCTAGGAGCTTTGATTTGGAATAAAGTAGAAGAATGGATTGAGGCTATGGAGAAGATTTTCTTCGTTCTTCCTTGCACAGAGATCCAGAAAGTGGCTTTTGCTACCTACATTCTAGAAGCGGATGTAGAATTTTGGTGGGTTGGCACCAAGGGGTTGTTTGAAGCTTCTAGATTGAAGTCACCTGGAAAGTTTTTAAGGACGCTTACCCGAGTACTTCCCTGCTTCTATGAGAAATGCCAAGGAGCTGGAGTTTATGGCACTTAAGCAAGGATCTATAAGCATAGTAGAGTACACAACCAAGTTTGAAAAGCTCTACATGTTTTCTACTATCTATCAATGGAATCTAGATGAAGTTTGGAAGTGCATGAAGTATGAAGGAGGTTTATGTGAGGACATTGAAACGGTTGTGAGTCTTTTAGAGATTAGGGATTATGCAATTTTTGTAAACAAGTACCAATGCAGAGGACTCCAACAAGAAGCTAGTAATTGCTCAATCTTTAAGAGAACCTCTAATAAAAGACTGGCACCTGAAGATCAATACTATGATGGCGCCCAACCCAAAGAAGCAGTTTCAACCAAATCTATATGAGGATAAACAACAACAATGGTCAACCACGACAAGATTATCCAAAATGTGGAAAGAATCATGAAGGTAGACCTTGTAGGGTTGGACAACATGTAAGCTAGCTGTGGAAAACCAGGACATAAGATTTGAGAGTGTCCAGAGAGGTATACAAAATTTGTCGGGAAGTCACGCACAAGAGTACCAAGAGCTAAGGGGACATTACCACCTGATCAGCCGACATGAGGTAGGAACGTTTAGGATTCGATTGTTACCTATTGACTAAATTGTTTGAAATGTGTGTGAATTTCCTATTTGATTTATGAAAAATATCTTTTGAAATTTATTTCAAATGAATTTCGAGGGCAAAATTCTTTTTAAGGTTGGTGGTAATGTAACATTGAAAAATTATTTAAAAATTAATTTGAGCTTTATTAGTGAGAATTTCAAAATCTGATAGTTTTAGCAATGATGGGACGACCAAATAACGAGTTAAAAAAAACTTTTAGGTCAGCATGAATAGTAACCTTGTGAGCCAGCGCTCCTGGAAGGTCAAAGCTGTAACATCCTCCTAAGTACAATATCATTCTTAAATCATAATATTATACTTAGGAGTTGTTACTTATAAATTATGGACCTTTTTTAATTATCTATAGCAAGATCGATTAAAATCGGGTAGTAACTAAATTGTGATTCTATTAAAATATAACAAAGCAACAAAGTATTTATTTAATACAAAGTCTAATACAAAAGGAAGCTCTTCTATGAGCTTGAATATACCTATATTCTCTAATATATTTACATATAGATCCATTCCAATAAACACAACATAATAGAAGCATTAACTACTACACTATTGCAATTTTGAGTTCTTTTACGTAGGCCTCATGGTCCTTTGACTCAACCTGGAGATGACATGGAAACACAAACACATAGGGTGAGAATTATACAATTCTTAGGGCATTTCCCAAATACACAATCATAATGTCATCGTATCATCGTCTAATCCACTTTGGTGTATTAAGAAAAAGGTGATCATGCACTTCTTAATAACGGTTCATTTTTTAAAGTTCCAAATCATACTTTCGAAGTGGGTTACTTTTAACATTCAATCACTTAGTATGCACATATCATAAAGCTCACGAGTATAGTAAATAATGCTAAACAAAATTTGATATTCATATACCAAATGTAATGAAATGATCTTAGAGGGCCTGCTTTTGCTTATGGTCACAAAACTCAATTAGATGCATTTTCCTCTTTTAATCAACATAAGAAAGACTTAGTTTATATCCAACGGATACTGCCATGGACAATACCACAATGGATAATTTATACCAAAAGGTATCTCCTGTGGACAACTCCACAATGGGAAATAGAGTGCTTATAAAAACTAGTTCATTCCTATACGTGATCATCATACTTCATTTTTCCTCTTCTGAATTATACAGTTCTATTCCTAGCCGATAAGTCTACCAGCTCATATATCTTTGGGGAAGTTCCTCTTTTTGCCTTCCCCTCATTCAGCCTAAGTCTTGTTTCTTTTGTCCATATATTAGAACATGCACAACTTAAGTTTATACATTCTTTTTCTCACATAATTACATCATGTACTTTTCTTTTCTCAAATATATGCATAAGCCACATGTAGGGTCAATCACAAGTGAATCTCATTTGTGTCTCATAAACCAATCTCTAAATTATCTAGCATGCATTCATACTCATTATACTTGAATTAAGAATCATTATATCACCAAATCAATACTTGGATTCAATTCCAGCATGTTGGTAAAATTTACGCATAAGTAGCAAGATTTATTTTGCATACCAAAAATCAATTCAAAGGCTATAAAAATTATACAAGATAATTCAATATGTTCACAAGGTCCTGTAAAAATTTCAGGGTAAAATGAGTTCTCTAACTATGTTAATAAAATTCTATAAATTTGGAGGTCAGAATTACTTCTTCATCACAGCCAAATGTCTCAATTTTATTACCCTATCAAATGATCATATAAGGTGTTGGAAAAATTCAGGATTGAACTTCAATATGTCTTTAACTACCTGTAAAAATTTCAAATGATAATTCAATCATTTACTATGGTAACAAAATTAGACAAGTTCAGAGCCCTAGAATTGGCTATCCTGGACAACTCAACAATAGTCTCAATTTTTTATTTTTAAAAAATAGTAAAAGGCATTTTTAAGACCCAAGAAAATCGTGGAGTTGCCTTAGGAAGTCTGTTTCAACATAATTTTTCTAACTAGAAAAACATCTATAAATAGATCAGAAAATTCATGAACCTTAACCTCCAGTACAAATTCCAGAATTCCAGCACATGATTCAAAACTTGTTTTTGCTAAAATGGGTATTCTAACATCATCAAAACGCTCCACCAAAATTAATACATCAATATCCATATATTATCAACCAATACTACTAAAAACATTAAGCCAAATCAGTAAGTAAAGCATAAAAATAGATTTGAAGTAAAAGATGTTCAAAAGCTTTACTATACTCTTTAGAGCTTTAGAGATCTTGGCTTTAAAGGATGCTCCAATAATGATTTTTCCCACTTAAACCTTCCAAATAGCACCTAATCTCTCCTTAAACAATGAAGAATGAAATATCAAAGTGAGAATTGTGAGGAATTGAAATTCCAATCAGTTAGTTTTGTAGGTGGTGATGAGTAGAACAAGTTCAGTAAAAAGATTTGAGGTTTTAGCAATTTTAGGCTAGGTCTTTGGAGGTTAAAACCTTGTTCATGGCTGTTTGAGAGGAAGAAAAATGGAGGATGTGTGTGCTGGAGACATGGCCAGAATGACAAGTCCAAAAGATGAAGTTTGGTGGCTTAATGGAGAAGATTTGTGTTGTATGAATTGTTTTATATAAAGTCTATATTCTTTGACCAAGAAAACAAGATGAATGACTAGGATTTGATCTTGTAATTCAAGATCAAATCTTAGCCTTACACTTGGCTTGAGTAGATATATATTATCCATTTATAAGGATTAGACTATCTTTGATGTTAGAAATCGCACACAAAATTTTACCAAAGGTAATACTCGTCCCGAGTAATCAAACATTGCCCAATATTAATTTCAGGTATAAAATCTCATTTCTAACTATTTCTAATCATAATTCTCTCTTTTCAATCCCAGGCATTTCCTAATCCTAAATTCTCAAGTTTGGCTCTCCTGATGGGCTCTTGGGGCCCATAAGATTACTATTCATGCCCAGCCTGAAATTTTATTAACACGTCCATTGGGCCATCCTCACCATTGCTAAAACTGTCAAATTTTTGAAATTATGACTAATAAATCTAAATTAATTTCTAAATAAGTTTTGGGTATTGCAAATGCCAGAATTAGAAAACATAGGGTTAAGGTTAGAAATAATTAGAAATGAAGATTTTATACTTGGAATTTAATTTCGCAATATCTAATAACCCAGGTATGGTGTTCCATTCGGTAAGTTTTTGATGTGTGATTTTTAACACCATAAAAGTTACTTGGTGGCCAAGTAACCTTTACAACCACTTTATGCCAAGTGGATGGCAAAGATTGAAACTTGAAAAGTAAGTTTTAATTATGGCATTTCATTTATTATTATTTACCTGGGTGCCAATATCTATCCATTCGGTGGAATTTCAATTTATGATTTTAACACAAAAGCTACTTGACACAAATTAAAGTGAGCCACTTATCTTGAGCCAAGTGGATGTCCAAGCTTCATTCTTTGACCAATAAACCAAATCTTAGCCATCTATTTCATTATTTCTTTTTGAAAAAGAAAGAAATACCTATTTTTACTACATTTACCCCAAGATAAAGATAAATCACCAAACCATATCACTCTAACCCATCAATTTCGGCCAAACCACCCTAAGTTATAGCCTTCATCTTCTTTTCTCAAGCCAACATTGACAAACTTCAAAGCTTGCAAAACCTATCTCAAAGTCACTAAAACACCAAGATCCTTTCACAACACTTGTTTTACTCCTCATAATCTATCAAACTCACTGATTTGAGAATTTCATTTCCTCTCTCACCTTGATACCTCATATCCTCCTGCCTAAGGGAGGTTGATGTTGGTTTGAAGGCCTTGAAATGAAGAGAATCATTCTTTGGGCATCATTTGGAGCCAAGATCTCTAAAGCTCTAAAAATTAGGTCTTTTGAACCTCTTTTGCTTCAAAGGTTTTTATGTTTTAGTCATTAATTTAATTTGATATTTTTGGTTATATTAGTTGATAATATTATATATATATATATATATATATATATATATATATATATATATATATTGATATGTCTAACTTGGTAGAGTGTTTGGATGATGTTAGAAAATCCATTTTGGCAAAACAAATTTTGAATCATGTTGTTGGAATTCTGAATTTGTCCAAGACAAGTTATGGTTCATGATTTTCCTGAAGTGTTTGTAGATGGATTCATGAACTGAAAATTTTATATGATGAATTTAACATATTTAGATGTTTTTGAGTATTTGTTGGGCCTTCAAAATGACTTTTGCTTTTTTTAAAATGGAAAACCAAACAAGTTAGGGGTGCTATCTAGCCAATCCATTTGTAGTATTGAATTTGTCTAACTGTCTTACCCTAGCAAATGATCGAATTATTAGTTGAAAATTTTACAGGGTGTTGAGAACATCTTGAAGTTCAACCATGAATTTTTGTGTGATTTTATATGATCATTTGATAGGGTATAAAAATAGAACTTCTAATATTGGTAGAAACTAAAATTCTGACCTCAGAGTTTGTTTAATTTTGTTAACATAGTTAAAGAAATGATTCTTCTTTGAAATTTTAATAGGACCTTGGGGACACATTGAAATGTCTTGAATAATTTTTTATAGCCTCTGAATTGGTTGTTTGATGTATAAATTAAATTGTGCTACAAAGGTGCAAAATTTGCCCATGTGCTGTATTTGTGCTAATGCATTATATTGGTGACATCCTGATATATGGTTCAAGTATATTGTATATGAATGCATACTAGTGACTTTAAAGATTGGTTTGATGCATGCATTTGAAAAAAGAAAAGTGAATGATACACTGAATTAAGTTCTATAGCCATAAGTAAAAAATGAAATCCTCTTTGACTTGTCAAAGGAAAATAAAGAAACATGAGATCCTCTTCGACTTGTCGAGGGCAAATAAAGAAAGAGAAAGATTAGATCTTCTTCTACTTGAGGACAAATAAAGAAAGATGAGATCCTTTTTAGCTTGTCAAGGGCAAATAAAGAGAGATGAAATCCTCTTCGATTTATCAAGGGCAATTAAAGATAATTCCACTATATTTGGTATATACATATTTATATCATATCGAATCATTTTGTTTGACATTATTTACTATGATTATGAGCTTTTGATAAATATGTACTAAATCGAATCATTTTGTTTGACATTATTTCCTGTGATTATGAGCTTTCGATAAATGTGTACTAAGTGATTGATTTTTTAAAATTAACCCGCTTCAGAAGTATAATTTGGAACTTAAAAATAAACCGTTATTATGTAATGCATGATCACCTTTTTCTTACTAAACCGAAGTGGCTGGGACGATGACGATGACATTATGATTGTGTATTTGGGTAAATGCCTCCTGAGAATTGTATTATTCTCATCCTTATGTATTTATGTTTCCATGTCGTCTCCAGGTTGATTAGAGGACTATGGGCTGCTACACAAAAGGAATCGAATTGCAATAGTTTAGTAGTTTATGCTTTTATTATGTTATACTCAGTTATATGTATATGTCTGTAAACATAATGAGAGACATATATGTACTAAAGCTTATAGGAGAGCTTCTTTTTGTACTTGACTTTGTATTCAATAAATGTGTTGTTTCTTTGTTATATATTTTAATAAAATTACAACATAGTTTATCTGATAAATGATAAAAACCCTATAGATATTTAAGAAAAGTCTTCCTATTTTATAAGTAACAATTTCTAAGTATAATGTCATGACTTAAAGATGATGTTATACTAGAGGATGTTCTACAAATCAAAGTTACAAAATTACTTTTGATCATGATATGTTTATATTTTCTTGAATTTCAATTTGATATAAATTAATAGCAATGATGTGGTAGAATTCTTTACCCATGTAATATAATATACATATTAGTTATCACTCATACAATATATTGATTTGATTATTACTTAATTGTGTTACTAATATTTGCAATAAAATCATTCAAATCCAACATTTAGGGCTATATAGATATTCAACAATAAAGAGCATATATTCAACATATAAGGAACTAGTTAATTTATCATACAAAATCTTATTTAAGTTGAATTTAATTTTAAAAAAATATGAAAAATTACAGAACGTTTGATGCATAAAAGGTGATTTTCTTATTTAAAGGATTTTATTAATAAAAGGTGAGGAACCAATTCGATAATAATGAGATATAACTTTTAGTAAATTAAATATTTAATTTAAAAGTTGACATTGAAATGAGATAAGTTAATCAATTAATGATAATTTTTTACACTAAAATATAAAGCCACATTGATTGAATTAGAAAAACACTACGTATCATGCAACTAGATTTAGTCTCAAATTGATTGATTTCAGTCTTATATCATGTAGTTTGAATACTATAGAACCATTTTGATTTTCATTTTATAAATCATATTGTTTCTTTATTTGTAATATTAGAAATATGAATTGAAAAAATCAAATCAATTTTTTTAGAAAAATCACATCATTATTTCACATCATTTGACTTCAATTTAAATTCAATTATATTGAATTCAATTATGATAATATAACTTTTTGGTTCAAGTTGTTGTTTTGGGGAAAATACTAATTATAAAATCAAATTGATTATACTTGAAATAGGATTTGTTAAAAATAAAACAACAATTATCTAATTAGTTAAGTCTTCTCACACATTGGATATTTAATTTTATTCAAATTAAAGGAGGAATAATATTCTAAATTAATCAATTATATGGCCTTGCATCCAATCTTAGGTTGACAATGGAGTGACTTCTTAAAGATTAGTTGGAGTTTCAACGGATAGCAATCATGAAATCCTGTAGGTCATACACACAAATGAGAATCCAATTGGTATTAATTTTAATTGAGAGATATATCTGATTAATATAATTTATTCTAAACCATAAAATAAATTTAAAGAATTTCAATATAACTAAGTAATAAAATTATTGTTGCCTTATGCAAATCAGTACCATGAAGAGTGCTTATAAAAAATCCTAAATTATCAAGCATGAATGAAACCTAGTACAAAAAAAATGATGTAACACCCAGCTCTGCTTTATGGATTAATAGCTGTAGACAACAAACAAAGTTTTTTCAGTGCTTTTGTCGCTCACATGCTTCCTAGGAAAACTTCCAGGAGGTTCCCATCCCAAAATTACCCCAAGTCAAGACGCTTAACTGGAGTTCTTTTGTAATAGGCTCCTAAAAAGAAAGATGCATCTTGGTGGCATAAGTAGTACCTAATCAATTCATATAAGCCTTCCTTAATGTATAGTCTCATACCTATACGACACAAGATCCTCTTCATTAGGGTGTGTAATTGGTTCATTCATGTACCCCTCCACTTGGAGGCGGGCCGCTCCTTGTCTGTGGCTTCTCGCAGGCGATAAAGCCCAAGCCTCGTCCCGGGCGTTACATGCCCACTAGCTTTCGCTTGGTTCATCCCGAACCACGTACTGGGAGAGGTGCAGGCTTTGATGCCATTTGTAACATCCCCTCTTTATGGATTACGCAGACTCCCCACAAACCAACACGGTTCTTTCAAACGTGTTTGTCCTCACTCACACACTTCCTAGGAAAACCCCAGGAGGTCACCCATCCCAAAATTACCCTAGTCAACACGCTAATTGTGGAGTTCTTCATGATAGGCTACTGAAAAGAAATATGCATCTTTGTGGCATAGGTAGTACCAATCAATTCATATAAGCCCTCCCTAACTGTATAGTCCCATACTTATAGAACTCAGGATCTCTATTGGGGTGTGTAATCGGTTCATTCATGTACCTTCCGCTTGGAGGAGGCGGCTCCTTGTGCCTTCTCAACAGGCGATCACTCCTGCCTCCATCCTGGGCGTACAAATGATATATTAGTTAATATAAATTTTTATAATTCGATATATTAAAGAATAAAAGAATGCTATTAAAGGAGTATACTACATACATCATCAATCTTTTGCTTGGCAAGAAAAACTGATATAATTTATTGATTCAAATGCAGCTTTATCACTATGACAACACATGGCCAGAAAAAATTCAAATTCCTAATTTTTTATGGAAACCTTAAAAAGGAACCTTTTCTCCTTGAATGAATCTATCATATGGAAGCCGTCTTGTATCATCACCCGGACCACTATACAAGTGATATAATATTTAGCATCCTGTACAATAAAGAATTCAAATAATGCATACATTTACCTTTGACATATAAGAAGCTAATCTCTTACTAAATCATAGCTCGATGATAATATATAAGGTGATTTAGAAGTAAGATTAGTAAGGTTCTAGATAACATGCTAAAGTAGATGACTCATTATTCTCTAAATGAGAACATCACTATGAATGGGAATGATGATTAGTACGTGATGATTTATTTTTATTAAAATATTTTTAGTACGTGAGGTTTTATTAAAAAGTTTCAATCCAAATTCTATATAAAAAATCTTATTTATTTGAAAACCAATTCCTACTAAATTAAATTAATTTTTTTATTAGCAAAAAATAAATTTATCAATTACCAAAACAAAATAGTGGTCTTGTACTTGCTAAATAAGCATTGATATAAATTAAATATTGACCTTGTTGGAAACAGGAGTAACACCAGTCAGCCTCAGTGCCTTAATTCCTGAAGAATCTCCAACAAAAGTGCTTCATGTTTGCGGGATTAACTTCAATTTGATCTCAGCCTTCCAATGCAAGTTCAGGGCAGTTAGAGTAGCATTGACTTAAGGAGAGTTTGTCTTCAGGTATTTCATTTGATGGCTCATTCCTTGACGAAATTTCTCCTCAAAACGGATTCCAAAGTAGAAGACTGTGAGCTTGTCTCTTCAAAATCTGAGGCCAGGTATGATTCAAGGCTTTCCCCTTATCATGATTACGTAGGGCATTTTACTCTCATTAGAACTCTGTCTTCAAGGAAGAATGACTTTTCTTTCTTCCTTTTACCTTGGAGTTTGCAGCAGCCTTTTCTATGCGAGCATAGTAGGTTTCCTTAGGGGCCTAAAGAGTTGAAAGAAAACACGTGTACTACTCATTTGCTAATGGATAGTGCGAGTGTTCAAAGATCTTGGTCAATAGGATCCCATAGGAATAAGAACGCTTCTCCTCTTCTCAGGAAAGATGGCACTCAACATGTAATCAAAGATTAGTCTAGGCAAGTTTACCTTCCTTTTAGCCAACGGACGGGATGGTAACATGAGTCCATTCCACCGCGGATGCGTGCTCCAAGCCTCAGGAGTAAGAGAATTGAATAAGGGTGAAGAGCCTCTCTAGCCCTAGTGTTCAACAAGGCGGCTGTGTTATATCACCGTGGTATCTTAGGAAATCTGTTAGACATCTGGAGACCTCTTCCCTCAGACTCCAAGAGTCATAAACCATCTTCATTTGACAAGCATGAGTCCTTCGTAAGGGCATGGATGATGTTGGAGAGGTTTGGTATGCTGAGCTCTAGTCAAATCCTTGATATAAGAAGTTAGCATCGAGTCATATACTTGTGCCAACTGAGAGAATAAAAGGCGGTAACCATCCCCCTAAACACCTGATTGAAAAAGCTCAGAACCCCTTCCATAGAAAGAGATAACCTCTAGTAGAATAAGAACTTGAACCATTAAGATTCCTGTGGAAGCTTTCCAGAGCTACAAGTTGCTATGAAAACCTGGCATAGTGTTCCAGATAATGAAGTTCATTAAACATAAGAAGTGTTCCCATGTCGGCAATGTGACCGGAAAAAGTTTTCCTTCAGCCATTTTAAGGGTTGTGTGTATAAGAAAATATTGAAGCTTGAAGTAATTGAAGGCTGAAGGTTTGTGAAGGAGCAAGTGGTTTTGGTTTGCAAAGAATAAGGGTTTAAAAGAAAAAATGAAATGGTTGAGGAAGTGTATGGTAGAATACGAAGGCAAAATGGTGTCATATGAAAAGTGGGAGGTTATTTAAGTGATGGGACGTGATATGACTGAAGGTAAAAGACGTGGGAGAGAAAAAGCCAAAAGAATGGGAATTTCCGCCTTTTTTTCATCTCTTGGAAGGAGTGATTTTTTACGCTTAAGCTCACTATCTTTGAAGGAGTACTAACTTACAACTTCTCTTTTTAACCTTCGGAGTCTCACCAAATTTTTCACCATTTACTCATCTTCATATGTTAAGCTTTCCGAGACCAAACATACCCATTTTTCAAACCTTAATTCTTCCTTCTAATGAACCCATACACTCTGAGCTAAACAAAATTCTAATCTTCACTTTGATTTGTTGTCTTGCAACTGATTACTTCTTTTGGGCTTAGAGTAAATTAGTGAAGAGAGTTCCTAGAGATGTTTGTGTATGATTGCTTATGTAGATTTTAAAACCTTTAAGTGTAAAAGCCTTTTCAAAACATAAAAACGATCTTCGCTAATGGCTTTGTGAATATATCTAACACTTGGTCTTAAGTATTGACAAATAGTAACTCAACATCACCTTTCTAAACATGATCCCATATAAAATGATGTTTAACATCAATGTGCTTGGATCTAAAGTGTGGATAGGATTCTTAGCAAGATTAATAGCACTAGTATTATCATAGAAGATAGGGATTTTGGAATACCTAAGGTGATAATCTTCTAGTTGGCTCTCCATAGTCTTAATCCACAGACTTGCAACAACTACATATTCAAGCTTCAATAGTAGAGAGTGCAATGGTATTATGCTTTTTGCATGACCAATTGATTAAGCTTTTTCCAAAGAAACAAACAGCAATCACTTGTGCTTTTCCTCTTTATTCTTGGGCGAAATCACAATCACAACAACCTACAATCTCACATGATATACCTTTCTCATACCATAAACCAAGATTAGTAGTACCAAATAGATATCCTGAAAATTCTTTTAACAACATTTAAGTGTGATTGCTTTGGGTTAGATTGAAATCTAGCACAAATTCCACACTAGTTGAATGTTTGGTCTACTAGCTTGAGATATAGAAGTGAACAAATCATTCCTCTATAATTACTTTCCTTGATACCTTTTTCCATTCTCATCAGCATCAATGATTTGGGATGGATGCATAGGGGTACTCATAGGTTTTGGCTTGATCCATATTGAACTTCTTTAAAAGTTCTTTTGTATATTTTGCTTAATTAATCAAGGTTCCATCTTTTTGTTCTTTTATTTGCAAACCAGGAAAAACTTGAGTTCACCTATCATGCTCATCTCAAATTCATTTTGCATTGAATTTAGAAAACTTTTTTCCAGAAAGAATGGTAGAGGCGCCAAATATAATGTCATCAACATATATTTGAACTATCAAAAATTGATTATTTTGTTCAAGAGTAAAATGAGTAGTGTCAACATTACCTCTCTTTGAACTTATTCTTCAGTAATAAAGTGTTCAGTCTTCGCATACCAAGCTCGAGGAGCTTATTTTAGACCATAGAAAGCCTTTGTTAGCTTGAAGACATGGTTGAAGCTTCATTCTGGAAACCAAGAGGCTGCTTCACATATACTTCCTCAGAGGAATCCATTTCAGAATCCAGACTTAACATCCATGTGGTAGAGAGTGAATCCCTTGAAGGCAAGGAAGTAAGTAGTTGATCCTTGGAGAGCCTAGCTAATAGTGCAAAGGTTTTGTAACGTGCAGCTCCTGTTTTATGGATTGATGATGTCCAGCAAACCAACACGGGTCTCTCATATGCTTGTCCTCACTCACACGCTTCCTAGGAAAACTCCCAGGAGGTCATTTATCTCAAAATTACTCCAAGTCAAGCACACTTACCATGGAGTTCTTCGTGATGGGCTCCTAAAAGAATCATATCTAGCATTGGTAGTACCAATCAATTCATATAAGTCATCCTCAACTGTACTCCCATACCTATCCAGCCTTAGGATCCCTCTCATTCTAGTGTGTAATCGGTTCATTCATGTACCCCTCCACTTAGAGGCCTTGTTGGGAGTCGCTCCTTGTTCATGCCTTCTTGCGGGCAATCACT
>JAMLFY010000985.1:0-19308 GCA_030441495.1 Dalbergia oliveri
TGTAACACCCTAATAATTAACCCAATACACCTAAGGTATTGATTAATTACTAGACTTTACTCTTTGCTTCAGTTCCTTAATCATGCTTTGAAAATACTTAGTGAAATTACGAGCCATTTTTTTTTAAACATAATTGAAAACGTGAGCCGCGCTTAACGTGAATGATTTAGCAAAATTTAAAAGACACATAGGAATTTACAAACATCACATCATAATATATTGGCTCCATCATACAACATCCATAATTACATATCATATAGATATTTTGCCTACCAACAGAATAAGACTAAGTGTAGGCAATCTAAAAAACATAAATAATATATGGATGGAAGGACATCCATTAATGGCACCTAGTAATAACACTCAGGGATAGGGATAGATATCTGAAATATACGAGTGAAACTCAGGATTCAAGTTCACTACGGTGGAGCCTCAATGTGATCACGAACGCTTCCTTCTATTTTTCTTGAAGACGAGATGGAAAGAAAAATAGAGGGAGTGAGAAACTTATAAAAAGAATCTCGTAGGGTACTCACCTCATGATGCATTGTGTCATCATCATCGTCCCCAGGAACCTCGGGTTATTATGAAATAGTGAGCATGCTAAGATTGATTTATTAAGTTCGAAAATATACTTCCGAGGTTCGTCGGTTTTAATCATGCGTCTTATAATGCATCATAAACTTAGCATGTCATGTTTATAATGAACTTTTCCTTTCATATATAATAACATAGTTATGCATAAAATCACATCATATTCCTCATCATCATTTCATAATACTATGCATAAGAAATATCATATTTCTCATCATCATCTCATAAATACTATGCATAGCAGAACATCATATTCACATAATGCATTTACTTAGTTTCTTAGGTGACTTAAAGTTACTTTCATCATCATTTTCCTGGGCCACCCTACTCCACCCTTTGGGAGTAATCTAGGTTATGAGCTCATACCTTGCTAGTCGTCACCAGCACATACTTATCCCTTTTGATAAGTAAAAATTCCGTCTCTACCCTTTTGAGAGAACAACTGAGGCAAGAATCACCTTCACCGCCTATAGTTTGACGGGTCCAAAGGATCATTTTCTCATATATTTTGAGTCACCTTTAAGTCTTTGCATGTTATATCATAATACAATTCTTCATTCATAATCATCATAACATTTTCTCATTTATAGTCTTATGCCGAAATAATATATACCAACTAATCATGCATCTAAAATTCCAGGAAAGAGAGAGGTGGGTCACAATGGACACGCTTAAATACCAAATCTTTTTAGCCAGAATCTTTCCAATTGCACTCTTCCAGTAATACATTTCTTCCAAGAAATAGAATATGTCTTTATTTCATGCATAAGTTTTCATTGTTTAACAGCAACTATAACATACAAACCAGGGAATCAATCAATGACACCAAATTCTTAATAAGCATCAAATCACATTTTAAGTACACATAAATTACTAGCTTCCCATAAAATTCTTACAAAGTTTTAAAACTCTTTTAAACTAATTCCTTTGTTAAACTTGAAAGAAGTCATAGGACTTTAGGCCTAAATTAACCATGGGACCGATTTATAACTTGAAAGAATGTTCATAATTAAATCTTTCTTAAGATAAAAGGAGCAAGTCTTGAGCTTTAGAGATTTAGGTGACATCTTTGAATTATTACCATGCTATGCAACCTTATTTTAATCTTATCTTTATAAGGTGATAGCTTGGAATTATAAACATGATATGCAATTCCATTTCTTTATCTTTAAGATTTAAGGTGATAACTTGAAAATTAAACATGATGCAAGAACTTGTAATATAAACATGATGCAAGAAGTAAAGGGTAATCCGCAGGGCCAAGTAGAGGAGGAGATCTTAACAAGGAAGGCGGTAGTCCGCACAGAGGGAATGAGGGGATGAGAACATTTTTTTTAAGCTCCAATTCTCAAGACTTCTTAAAGATAAATTCTTTAACTCCAATTATCTCATTTCTTTGCTTATGATTCATAAGCAAGTCTTTGAGCTCTAGGATTTTTAGGTGATGACATAAAATAAACATGCCATGCATTGACTCTTTTAGCCATTATAAAATAAAGTGAGAGCATAAAATAAACATGAGATGCAACTTCTTTATTATCTTTAGAGATTAAGTGACAACTTGAAATTTAAACATGAAATGCAAGCTTGGAAATTTAAACATGAATATGCAAGTTCATTTATTCATTCTTGAGAATTTAGTGATGACATAGAAAGTAAACATGGTTATGCAAGGCATAAACTTAAACATGGATGCAAGTTCATTTTATTTCTTTACTAGAGCTCCTCCAAGACTTTAAGAAATATAAATTCAACCCAATATATCTTAGCAAGACAAAGTGAAAAATACATCTTTCAAGTTCTAAACTCAAGATCATAAAAACATCATAAAAATATTATTCTTTAAAGTTTTGCATCAAGTGGAACTTTCAAGCTTTGAGGCCTAACTTGTGATGGATTCACAACCCACCTCAAGGTCCTCATCATCAAGCCATCATCTTAGTCCCACCTAGGCCATATGGCTGAATTGTTAAAGAAAAGGAAGAAGAAAACCAAATGGAAAAACTAGAGAAAATCCATGAAATCATCATTTTGAACCAAGAACAACACTTAGCAAAGCATAGAAATAAACTTAAAAACAACTCCCTACCTAATCTGATTTGAAGAAAGGAAGAGAACTTGGTTTCCTTGAGTGAAATGAAGAAAATATCCTTGAAAACTGAAGAAGAATTCAGCCAAGAGAAGAAAGAAAGAAAGCTTTTGGTGCTCCTAAAACTAGAATTTGTGTAAGTTATGAACTAAGCATCTAAACTATCTTCAAGCATGCCTATTTATAGAGATTTTGCAGCTCATAAATGGACAAAGGAAGGAAAGAAATCTGACCAAAAATTAGAGAAAAAATAAGGAAGAAAAATCATTTTGTTTGGTGGCTTAAAACATGGAATCATGTTTCCATGTTTTCATGATTCTTTGTTTTCATTCTTTGGATTTTTGTGTAATAATTTTCTGACTTATTACTCAATAATTTCGTGCATTACAGCCTTGTGGAAGAGGATTTTGTGTGTTCCATGTATTTTTTAGGTGTAGGCAAGGTATTCATGCAATTTAGAGAATTTACGGTTAAGGGTTTAAGTGAATTACTAAGCAATTTGGGTGTTTTAAGCAATTTTAGGTTCTAATCAATCTAAATAAATAATTTTGACTCTAGATTAGTAATTAGAATTTAATAAGCTTTAATTTGAGCCTAATATTGCTTAGGTTTCGTTTGACAAATCAAAAATCTCAAAATTTGTAAAACTGCACGCAGGGGCAAAACGGTCATTTTACTTAAAAATTGCCCGAGACCACCCGAGCTTAACCAATGGTTAATCATGGCTTAAAAACACCTTTTAACACATTTTAGTGAGGTTCGGGCTCAAGTCGGCACGCAAATGGAATTAAAGGGATTAAGGGCGTTTTGGTCATTTCGCGTCGAGCTCAAAATTAGGATTTTCTCCTCTATTAACACACATAACACAAACAATCCCTTATTAACATCAAAACATCCCCTTGAGGATGGGTGGGGCCCACGATCCTCATTTTCTCAGTAAAATAACCTCAGGGGCATTTTGGTCATTTTACACGTCCAAAAATTGGGGTTTGTTTGCACGAATTGCTCCTAACTTCTCTTCTAACGTTATATTCCTTTATTAAGGATTGTTTGGTCTCAAATTTTATATAATATTTACCTACGTAATTCGGTAATTCCTAATGATAGTAAAAATTCCAGTAAAAATTGGCGTTACATTACTCCCCTCCTTAAAAAGAATTTCGCCCTCGAAATTCGTTACTGAGAATAGCTCTCGATCCTGCTTAATCTGATTCCAAGCTCCCATGTAACTTCTTCGTTTCATCTTGTCCCCATGCTACTTTGACTGGGGTCAACCTTGTTCCTTAACTTCTTAACTCCTCGGTCAACGTTCTCGTGGGTGGTAAGTTAAACGTTAGTCATCTCTTAATTGTACATGTTCTGGCTCTAGTACATGACTTGGGTCAAGAATGATATTTCCTTACTGGAACATGGAAAACATCATGAAGGTTGGATGAGCTCGGGGGTAGGGCTATCGGTAGGCTCCAGATCCTATTTTGCTAAGGATTTCAAATGGACCAAGAAATCTGGGCTCAATTTCTTTACTTTCATTGCTCGGCCTATGCCTGTGGTGGGGGTGATTCTTAGGAACACATGGTCCCTTTCTTGAAAATCTAGCGGTTTTCGCCGCTTGTCCGCATAGTTTTCTGTCGACTTTGGCAGTGAGAATCTTTATCCCTAATCTTCTTGATTTGTTCGTCGTTTCCCTCACAATATCCGGTCCAAGTAGACTTTGCTCTCCGGGCTCATACCAACATAGAGGTGATTGACACTTCGTCCATAGAGGGCCTCGTATGGTGCCATACCGATACTTGCATGATAACTGTTGTTATATGCAAATTCAATAATGGCAGGTACTTATCCCAATCTTCTCTTTGATCTAAAACACAAGCCCTCAACATGTCCTCCAAAGTTTGGATAGTTCTTTCAATTGACCGTTTGGGGGTGATAAGCCGTGCTAAACACAAGCTTGAACCAAACGCCTTCTGAAAGGCTCCCAAAACCGTGACGTGAATCGGATCTCGATCAAAGATTATCGTCGACGTACTCATGTGTAACCTTACTATCTCCTGAATATATAATTGTGCTAACCTATCCAAGGAATAAGTCACCTTAATAGGTAAAAAGTGGCTGACTTAGTCAACCGATCCACTATTACCCAAATGGCGTCATGATTCGCTTGGGTCCTCGGTCCAGCGTTACAAAATCCATGGAGATACTCCCACTTACTCGGGGATTGATAGGGGTTGCAACATTCCGAGGGTCTTTGGTGCTCAATCTTCACCTTTTGACATACCAAGCATTTATTCACCCATGTGCACACATCCTTTTCAATCCAGGCCACAGAACATCTTCCTCAAATCTTGATACATCTTGGTGGCACAGGATGGAGGGTGAAATGACTCTTATGGGCTTCCTCCAAAATATCCTTCGGAGGTCACCACTAGCAGTACACATATACGACCTTCAAACCTCCATAAACTATCATTCCCTTGGGTAAAACCTTTCAACTTATCAGCTCTTCCTACCTAAGGTCTCTTGAAATTCTGTATCTTTCCTTTGGGCTTGAGCAATTCTTTCCTTGAATTCACTTGTCACACTAAGGTGACAAGCTCTTATGCCCTTAGTGGTCAAGGTCATTCCTAGGTTGAGGTCTCTAAATTGCTCAATTAACTCAATCTCTTTCACCATCAAACGGGACACTTGTAAGGATTTCCTACTTAGGGCATCAGCTACAACATTAGCTTTACCTGGATGATAGTTTAACCCGAAATCATAATCTTTTAAAAACTCCATCCACCTTCTTTGCCTCATGTTTAGCTCTTTTTGATCAAAGAGATATTTCAAACTCTTGTGATCAGAAAACACCTCAAACCTCACTCCGTATAAATGGTGTCTCCAAATCTTTAGAGCAAACACGACGGCTAACTCAAGGTCATGGGTGGGGTAATTTGCCTCATGTGGCTTGAGTTGCCTGATGCATAGGCCACCACTTGCCTATCCTCATCAGTACACAACCCAAACCCTTCCTCGAAGCATCACAGTACACTTCGAAAGGCACATTGGGGTCGGGTAACACTAAAACGGGGTTGAGGTTAGCTTGTGTTTCACTCTTGAAAGCTCTTTTCACAGGGTCCATGAAAAAGAGGTGTTTTTCCTAGTTAGCTTAGTCAAAGGAAGGGAAATCTGGGAAAATCCCTTGATAAACCGACGGTAATAACCGCTAAACCTAAGAAGCTCCTTACTTTCATTACGTGGTTGGTCTTTCCCAGGTTACAAGGTTTCCACCTTACTAGGATCTACAGCAATTCCTTTCTTAGATACTACATGCCCTAAAAATTTCACCTCATCCAACAGAATTCACACTTAGAAAGCTTGGCATATAGTTTCTTTTCCTTTAGGATTTCCAGATACTATAGTTAGGTGGCGTTCATGCTCCTCGTGGGTCTTCAGTAGATGAGAATGTCATCTATAAAGACAACCACAAACTGATTATAAATAAGGTCTAAAGATCCTATTCATGTAATCCATAAAAATTGCCAGAGCATTGGTTAATCCAAAGGACATTCCTCCCAAACTCAAAATGGCCGTATCGGGTACGAAGGCCGTTTTTGTATATCTTCATCTCTCACCCTAATTCTGGTGGTAACCTGACCTCAAATCAATCTTAGAAAACATGTTGCCCCTTTAAGCTGGTCCATCAAGTCATCTATCCTAGGCAAAGGGTATTTGTTCTTCACTGTCACTTTATTCAATTGCCTATAGTCAACACACATCCTCATACTCCCATCCTTTTTCTTCACAAACAACACGGGCTCCCCAAGGTGACGCACTAGGTCTGACAAACTTTTTCTCCAATAAATCCTCCAACTGAGCTTTCAACTCGGTCAACTCTAATGGGGACATCCTGTATGGGGCTATGGATATGGGACCTGCACCAGGAAGCAATTCTATGGAAAACTCTATCTCTCTCTTGGGGAAACTCTGGTCTATTCTGGAAATACTTCGGGATAATTTCTTACTATCGGTATCTCATCGATACTTTGCTCAAAGTCTACATCACTAAGGCTAAGAAAATATAACCTTTACTCTCACCCTTACCACGTCCATCTCCAACGTTATGTAAAGACTTATGGGTTTCTTAGGTCTAATGGAAACAAAGAAAAGTAATGGTTTTCTCATAGGGTTAACGTACACGGTTGGCTTCAAGCCAATCCATGCCAAGAATCACATCTAAACCTTGCATGGGTAAGCAAATGAGATCTAAAACAAATGATCTATTCTCAATAACAAAATGGCAATCTAAACAACATTTACAAGTCCTAACGGGTTTTCCAGTAGGGGTAGAAACAATAAGGTCAAAAGGAAGCTCGTTATATGCAAGTTAAGGGTTTTAACACACGAGTGGGAGATAAAAGAATGGGAAGCGCCAGAATCATACAGTACAATTAAGTTTCTACCATACATATTACACTTACCTTCCACGAGATTTCGTGACTTTGTCGTTTCTTCAACATTAACGGTGAATACCCTTCCTTGGTATTCCTGGCTTGGGATTGGGGTTTGGCGGGTTCCTTTCTCTGCATTCTCGGAGTAATGACCTGGTTTCACAATTAGCACACGTTTGTTCGGCTCGACATGGCATGCTCCCATGATTCTTGCCGCACTTGGGACATTCCATGGATGGCACGGGTCGTGGAGTCCTGCCTGGACCTCTTTGTGGTGCTTTCCCTTTATTGTTATTATTGTTGTTGTTGCGATTGTTGGGATTATTTAGCGGTTGTTGTTGTTGTTCGGTCTTCCTTGATGAAAGTTCCTTTGTGGCACTTGTGATCTTGATTGATGTGGAAATGGAGGTCGATTTTGCCTCTTGAACTGTTGACCTTGAGGTGTCAAGCTTTTTAATGATATTCTCAGACTTTGAAGTACCCAGCTTCTCTTCCCTTCTTCAATGATGCGGCATTTGTTGACTAAGGTAGAGAAATCCCTGATTTCCAAGTGCGCAAGCTGCACATTAAGTTCTGCCTTTAACCCTGACTCGTATTTAATGCATTTCCAATACTCATCAGGGTTACCTTGGTACATCCTTGAGAACTTAATGAGTTCCTCAAATCTGGGTATACCTGAGCCACATTCATATTCCCTGGACAAGTTGCATGAATTCAATGTCCTTAGCATTTCTAACCGACTCAGGAAAGTACTTCTCGTAAAAATGGACCTTGAATAATTCCCAATCAATGTCCACTTCGGTCCTCTCAGGAGTCTTCAAACACCGTCCACCAAAAGCGGCATCACCCTCAAGCATGTGGGTGGCAAAAGTGACCTTCTGCTCCTCGAAACATGGAACTACAGCAAAGACCTTCTCAATATTCCGAATCCATTCATTCTGCTACATTAGGATTAAGGGTCCCCTTGAAAACGGTGGATTCGCCTTACGAAATTCCCCGAAACGAGCATGTTCGGGATTTCATGTCCTTGATTTATATTAGCTTGACGGTTCTGATCCGCGTTCCATCATCATTCTCATGGTCCTTGCTAATCGCGAAGTGCTAAGCGGTCTCATTATCTTGGTTATTCTGTGCCTCTAGTCTATTGTCGTCGTGCCATTGGTCCCTATACACACAAAACAGCAACACTGAGGTGATCAAGCCCAATATTCCATGCAAAGTGAGCAAGTTACCATGGCACTTTCAACATCCAGTAGTCATGTATTTCTAATCCTCAAGCTCATCCTAATGATAAACATCTACACATGACATTACTAACGTATTATGCTTTAGAAGCATAGTAGTCCAATCCTAAGCTAGATGAGAAGTTGAACCTCTGATACCAAAATGTAACACCCTAATAATTAACCCAATACACCTAGGCGGTCTGATTAATTACTAGACTTTACTCTTTGCTTCAGTTCCTTAATCATGCTTTGAAAATACTTAGTGAAATTACGAGCCATTTTTTTTTAAACATAATTGAAAACGTGAGCCGCGCTTAACGTGAATGATTTAGCAAAATTTAAAAGACACATAGGAATTTACAAACATCACATCATAATATATTGGCTCCATCATACAGCATCCATAATTACATATCATATAGATATTTTGCCTACCAACAGAATAAGACTAAGTGTAGGCAATCTAATAAAACATAAATAATATATGGATGGAAGGACATCCATTAATGGCACCTAGTAATAACACTCCAGGGATAGGGATAGATATCTGAAATATACGAGTGAAACTAGCAGGATTAAGTTAACTCCCAGAGCCTCAATGTGATTCACGAACGCTTCCTTCTGTTTTAAAAGACGAGATGGAAAGAAAAATAGAGGGAGTGAGAAACTTATAAAAAGAATCTCAGTAGGGTACTCACCTCATGATGCATTGTGTCATCATCATCGTCCCAGGAACCTCGGGTTATTATGAAATAGTGAGCATGCTAAGATTGATTTATTAAGTTCGAAAATATACTTCCGAGGTCGTGTTTAATCATGCGTCTTATAATGCATCATAAACTTAGCATGTCATGTTTATAATGAACTTTTCCTTTCATATATAATAACATAGTTATGCATAAAATCACATCATATTCCTCATCATCATTTCATAATACTATGCATAGCAGAATATCATATTTCTCATCATCATCTCATAAATACTATGCATAGCAGAACATCATATTCACATAATGCATTTACTTAGTTTCTTAGGTGACTTAAAGTTACTTTCATCATCATTTTCCTGGGCCACCCTATACTCCACCCTTTGGGAGTAATCTAGGTTATGAGCTCATACCTTTAGTCACCAGCACATACTTATCCCTTTTGATAAGTAAAATTCCCGTCTACCCTTTGAGAGAACAGGGGCAAGAATCACCTTTTCACCGCCTATAGTTTGACGGTCCAAAGGATCATTTTCTCATATATTTTGAGTCACCTTTAAGTCTTTGCATGTTATATCATAATACAATTCTTCATTCATAATCATCATAACATTTTCTCATTTATAGTCTTATGCAAATAATATATACCAACTGTAATCATGCATCTGGAGATTCCAGGAAAGAGAGGTGGGTCACAATGGACACGCTTAAATACCAAATCTTTCCTTAGCCAGAATTTCCAATTGCACTCTTACAGTAATACACTTTCTTCCAAAGAATATGTCTTTATTTCATGCATAAGTTTTCATTGTTTGCAACAACAACTATAACATATAAACCAGGAATCAATCAATGACACCAAATTCTTAATAAGCATCAAATCATATTTAAGTACACATAAATTACTAGCTTCCCATAAAATTCTTACAAAGTTTTAAAACTCTTTTAGAACTAATTCTTTTTGTTAAACTTGAAAGAAGTCATAGGACTTTAGGCCTAACTTAACCATGGGACCGATTTATAACTTGAAAGAATGTTCATAATTAAATCTTTCACTTAAGATAAAAGGAGCAAGTCTTGAGCTTTAGAGATTTAGGTGACATCTTAAACCATGCTATGCAACCTTATTTTAATCTTATCTTTATAAGGTGATAGCTTGGAATTATAAACATGATATGCAATTCCATTTCTTTATCTTTAAGATTTAAGGTGATAACTTGAAAATTAAACATGATGCAAGAACTTGTAATATAAACATGATGCAAGAACTGAGGCGTAATCCGCAGGGACGGTGAGGAGAAGAGAATCTTAAGCAGAGCGGTAGTCCGCACAGGAGGTGAGGGGGATGAGAATTACATTTTTAAGCTCCAATTCTCAAGACTTCTTAAAGAATAAATTCTTTAACTCCAATTATCTCATTTCTTTGCTTATGATTCATAAGCAAGTCTTTGAGCTCTAGGATTTTTAGGTGATGACATAAAATAAACATGCCATGCATTGACTTTTTAGCCATTATAAAATAAAGTGAGAGCATAAAATAAACATGAGATGCAACTTCTTTATTATCTTTAGAGATTAAGTGACAACTTGAAATTTAAACATGAAATGCAAGCTTGGAAATTTAAACATGAATATGCAAGTTCATTTATTCATTCTTGAGAATTTAGTGATGACATAGAAAGTAAACATGGTTATGCAAGGCATAAACTTAAACATGGATGCAAGTTCATTTTATTTCTTTCTAGAGCTCCTCCAAGACTTTAGAGAAATATAAATTCAACCCAATATATCTTAGCAAGACAAAGTGAAAAATACATCTTTCAAGTTCTAAACTCAAGATCATAAAAACATCATAAAAATATTATTCTTTAAAGTTTTGCATCAAGTGGAACTTTCAAGCTTTAGAGGCCTAACTTGTGATGGATTCACAACCCACCCTCAAGGTCCTCATCATCAAGCCATCATCTTAGTCCCACCTAGGCCATATGGCTGAATTGTTCAAAGAAAAGGAAGAAGAAAACCAAATGGAAAAACTAGAGAAATCCATGAAATCATCATTTTGAACCAAGAACAACACTTAGCAAAGCATAGAAATAAACTTAAAAACAACTCCCTACCTAATCTGATTTGAAGGAAAGGAAGAGAACTTGGTTTCCTTGAGTGAAATAAAGAAAATATCCTTGAAAACTTGAAGGAAGAATTCAGCCAAGAGAAGAGAAGAAAGAAAGCTTTTGGTGCTCCTAAAACTAGAATTTGTGTAAGTTATGAACTAAGCATCTAAACTATCTTCAAGCATGCCTATTTATAGAGATTTTGCAGCTCATAAATGGACAAAGGAAGGAAAGAAATCTGACCAAAAATTAGAGAAAAAAATAAGGAAGAAAAATCATTTTGTTTGGTGGCTTAAAACATGGAATCATGTTTCCATGTTTTCATGATTCTTTGTTTTCATTCTTTGGATTTTTGTGTAATAATTTTCTGACTTATTACTCAATAATTTCGTGCATTACAGCCTTGTGGAAGAGGATTTTGTGTGTTCCATGTATTTTTTAGGTGTAGGCAAGGTATTCATGCAATTTAGAGAATTTACGGTTAAAGGTTTAAGTGAATTACTAAGCAATTTGGGTGTTTTAAGCAATTTTAGGTTCTAATCAATCTAAATAAATAATTTTGACTCTAGATTAGTAATTAGAATTTAATAAGCTTTAATTTGAGCCTAATATTGCTTAGGTTTCGGACAAATCAAAAATCTCAAAATTTGTAAAACTTGACAAAGAGGGGGCAAAACGGTCATTTTACTTAAAAATTGCCCGAGACCACCCGAGCTTAACCAATGGTTAATCATGGCTTAAAAACACCTTTTAACACATTTTAGTGAGGTTCGGTTCAAGTGGCACGCAATCGAGTTAAAACGCGGTAAGGGCGTTTTGGTCATTTCGTCGAACTCAAAATTAGGATTTTTCTCCTCTATTAACACACATAACACAAACAATCCCTTATTAACATCAAAACATCCCCTTGAGGATGGGTGGGGCCCACGATCCTCATTTTCTGAGTAAATAACCTCAGGGCATTTTGGTCATTTTACACGTACAGAAAATTGGGTTTGCAATACTTGCACGAATTGCTCCTAACTTCTCTTCTAACGTTATATTCCTTTATTAAGGATTGTTTGGTCTCAAATTTTATATAATATTTACCTACGGTAATTCGGTAATTCCTAATGATAGTAAAAATTCCAGTAAAAATTGGGGCGTTACAAGTGGGTATGAGCTCATAACCTAGATTACTCCAAAAGGGTGGAGTATAGGGTCAGGCTGGAAAATGATGATGAAAGTAACTTTAAGTCACCTAAGGAACTAAGTAACGTATGATGAGAAATATGATGTTCTTCTATGCATAGTATTTATGAGATGATGATGAGAAATATGATGTTCTTCTATGCATAATATTTATGATATGATGATGAGGAATATGATGTGGTCTTATGCATAATTATGTTATTATATATGAAACAAAAAGTTCATTATAAACATGACATGCTAAGTTTATGATGCATTATAAGACGCATGATTAAAATGATGGACCTCGTAAAGTATATTTCCAAACTAATTAAATGAATCTTAGCATGCTCACATTTTCATAATGAAACCCGAGGTTCCTTGGGACGATGATGATGACACGATGCATATGAGGTGAGTACCAGCTAAGATTCTTATAAGTTTCTTATTTCCTCTTTCTTTCTTTCCATCTCGTCTTTAGAAAGTGATGTTGATGTTCGTGATTCCTGTTGATGCTCTCACCTGGTAGATGCACGTGATCTTGTGAACCAGCTTATTATCCTTGAGGAACGTATTGCTAGACCTTAAGCGTTAAACTCTGGATATTATTCCTATCTTGAAGTGTTATAAATAGGTGCCGTTAATAGATATTTTTCCATCCATATATTATTTTTGTTTTGTTAGATTGCCTACATCTAGCTTAACTCGTTGATAGGCAAAATATCTATGTGAAATGTAATTATGGATGTCATATGATGGAGCCAATATGATGTGTTCTTCATGATATGTCTATTTGTTTTCCTGCTTTATCCGATTATCATTCACGTTATGCGTGACTCACGTTTTCAATTATGTTTAAAAAATGGCTCGTAATTTCACTAAGTATTTCCAAAGCATGATTAAGGAACTGAAACAAAGAGTAAAGTCTAGTAATTCAAATACGACCTAGGCATATTGGGTTGATTATTAGGGTGTTACATGGGCGGTCCTTCAAGAATTCCAAAAATTGCTCAGTCCCTCTCTTCACTGCTTGGGCTCTCCAATGTTGCTTGAGTCCCTTATTTTTGCTCCAATGCACCAACCTGGAAGTCCCTATTACCAAGAAGACCTCCAAAAAGAGATTAAAAGCACAGAGAACTTCCAAAGAAGAGAATTCATTGAAAACTTTGTTGATAGCTACAAAATTATTCAATAATGCATGTTGAGGACAAAGTGCAAATTCACTAATTTAACATCAATTGAGTGCAATTCAAATGCAAAATGTCCAGAGTTAAAAGAGAATGAGTGCATAAATGCAACTCATAATTGATTTTGTGTTTCCTGATATACGGTGTAACGCCCAAATTTCTGGTGTTTGAGTACAAATGACCAAAATGCCCCTAAGGTCATTTTTAGAATTAAAGGGACAGTTACCTACCGAATGGGTCAACTCAATGTTTGAAGGGGTTAAACTGTTATGTTTGATATCGAGGTGAAAATTTCGTTTTAAACTTTCGGCTCAAAATGACCAAAATACCCCCCTGTTCTACACGGGTAAAGGTGACGTTTGAGCCCGAAATTTTTCCAGGAAGTTTGGAATGATGTTTATGAGTGATATTTGATGTTTAGTTGAGCTCTGAAAGTCCGGACTTTTAGTGCAAAATTACCATTTTACCCCTAGAACAGTGTACAGTGAGCCTAATGATGCAATTAAGCAAACCTAAGCAATATTAGGCTCTAATCGAAGATTAATTTATTTCGATAATTAATCTAGAGTCAAAATAATTTATTAAGGTTAATTAGAACCTAAGATTGCTTAGATAAACTCTAATTGCATTCTTTAATTCAAGATTCCTAGTCATGGAATCTTGAATAGTGTTTCTCTCTCCAATTCCTTAAATTAAGGAATTGTGCCATACCTCATTTGACTAAGAAAATGAATTTAATTTGTTAATCTAGTATGACCACTCCCTAATCAAGTCTTGACCTTCCTAATTACCCAATTACCTCACCTAAACACCTTCTTACAAACTCCTAATCAATAGCCTAATCAAAGACACACTTAAACACATCCTTAAACCATAATTACATGAACAAAATCCCTTCCCCTTGGCTGATGTGTTGGCCAAAATCTTCCCCCTAAAATGGTGCCACATGTTGATTTTTGTTTCACTCCAAGCCCATGCCTTAGGCCATACCCAAACCCATACCTCACCATACCTTGCCCATGCTCTCCACCATACTAATCAAAGAGATATTTCTTCTCTCTCCCTCCTCAAATGGCCGGCCACTTTCTCCCCTCAAAGGCCATCCATGAGCTCTCCATCTTCTATAAATACACTAGCTTGAAAGCCCTTAGAATCCTTTACACACTTGAGCAAACTTCAAGCTTTCTTCCCAAATACAAGGAGCTTCTTTCTTCTCCTTCTTTCCAGGATTCCAAGAAGGATTTCCTTCTCTTCTCAAGAAACAAAGCTTTCCTTTCTCTCTTCAAGACTTCTTAGGTAGGGGTGTTGTTTTAATGTTTTGGCTTGTGTTCTTAAGAAAAGTTCTAGCTTTCTCTTGGTTTCAAACTCCTTTCTTTCTTTCCTTTTCATTTTTGGCCAAGAGGCCATTTTATGAAAATAACATGAGCTTGATGATGAGGTTTCAAGATAATGACTTGTTGTTGTCGTCATGTGAGAAACCTCTAAAGCTTGAAACAACTTGGTCTTGGACCATACATGCTTGTGTTTCTTTCTTTTTCTTTAGTTTCATTTCGGTTCCTTTCCTTTCTTTCTTAAATGATTTCGGTTTCCTTTGCTTTGGTTTGAACAAAGTTTGCTAAAAATTATAAAGTAGATCACAAAAGTTTTGTTAAGAAAATTAATCCTAAGATTTCAAAAAGCTCTAAGCTTACCCTTGCCAACCTTAAAGTTGGTCGGCGTTCTAAGAGTTTACTCTAGATTGAAGCCCATGAGCAATAAAATAAAGAATATGAGTAGTTCTATTTATGTTTGTTTTGTTAAAGTGTTGATGTTTTTGGTTTTAATCCATTTTCTTGAGCTTGATGATGAAGTTCAAACCAAAGACTTCTTTGAAGACTTGGTGTTAAGAACTCTAAAGCTCACCTTCCATTGTTAAGATACATGTTGGGTTAAGGCCTTGATGTTCCTCTAAAGTCTTGTAGGAGCTCTAGTTAAGATAAAATAAGTTGCATTCATGTTTAAGTTTATGTTTTGCATCTCATGTTTATTTTGATGCCATCACTAATTTCGCAAAGATAAATGAATGAACTTGCATTATCATATTTAAATTCCAAGCTTGCATTTCATGTTTATATTTCAAGTCATCACTTAATCCTTAAAGATAATAATGAGGTTGCATCTCATATTTATTTTATGTCTCACTTTACTTTGTAATGAAGAGTAAAATGAAGTGTATAGCATGTTTAAGATTATGTTATCACCTAAATACTCTAGAGCTCAAAGACTTGCCCTAAGTATCTTCAATGGGGATCTCTAATAAAAAGGAGAGGGATGTGTTTTAGTATGATTCAATGATGGTTTGATTTTGCAAAATGTATGGATGATTTCAGAAAAAATTTTGGAAAAATGTTTTATGAGGTCTCAAGGTGTTTAAATGGTTTGAAAAGTGTCAAAAATCATGTTTTCTCAAATTCAAGGTCTGGTAATCTCATTATGTAATCGATTACCAGAGAGTTTGAAGGACTTTTGGTTTTGGTAATCGATTACCAGAGACAATGTAATCAATTACCAAGGCTGTTCTTCATGCCCAGAACCTGTCCTTAAAACTCTGTAATCGATTACCTGTTAGTGTAATCGATTACTCTGATGTTCTTTATTTTGAAACGGATTTTACCCTAAGTAATCGATTACCATTATATGTAATCGATTACCCTTGTTTTGAAACAGAATAAATTTGGCTCTGGTAATCGATTACGAGGCATATGTAATCGATTACCAAAACACCTTTTGCTCCTGAAATTGTCCCAAGAGAAAACTAGCAACTCGTGTGCACTTTTAACATGAGTTTAAGTGATTATGTGTGATGAACATTTTTGGTTTCTGTCTTATCCTTTGAGGCCACTGATGAATTCTGTTTGAGGATTAGAATGCGTAATATTATGCTTGAGCGAAGTGAGGAACGTTTTGGAGGAGTGGAAAGACTAAACAAATAGAAAGGAATTGAAACTAGAATCTTAAAGCACTTAGACACAAGAATAATAACTTCTTTCTAGCATAATTGTGCTTAAGGAAAAGGTACATAATTGATGATTATGCCTAGGAGTTGAACGTAGAACCTTAGGCGAAGATAGGACTTAGAAAAGAGTTTAAGGCATAGATTCTAGAATCCCCGTAGTGGAATAAATGATCTTGATGAGTAATCTATATAATGCTGTTGGATGAATTAGTGAGCATAATGCTAGAAGAATTATGAAGAACAATCCCCTAGACGTAATAAAGACTTGCAATGGGTGATAAGATTACTAGAAAAAGAATTTAAGACGTAAGGGCCAATGCATAAGACACCATGAGATAGGAGGTGTGATGTGAGCATAAGACCGAGAGTATATTCTTAATGATGTGAATATGATTACATTTCAAGTATGAAACCTTATGTGAATAATTGACATGTTGATATGATGAAGTGTTATATTTAAGATGCATGAGGTTTCGAAATATGAATGAGATTGAGGAATATGCTCATGTGAACTAGAAAGTTATTGATTTGAGAAAGTTCCATGAGATGATGCATGTGATTGAGATTATGTGGCATGACTCAAATTTGAGGAAATTCGGAGAGTAGCTGTTATGCCGCCGAATTTCCGTCAAATTTGAGAGACTTAAGAAAGTTTTTGAGAAATATGATGTTTAAGGTGACACACCGAGACGTACTTCTCCTTCTGGAGAAGGTAAAAGTGAGGGCATAGACATTAGCCTCCAAAGCGGACAAAGTCGCTGGTCTTAACCAGTCGATGCGTTTCAAAAGGAAAAGGTCCCATGATGGGTGATCCTTAGGCCCCTACCCGTACTCTGGAGTCGGGATTATGATGATTATGATTATGTTTATGATTTGCTTATCAAGAGGATAAGTAAGAACTAGTGACGACTAGTTAAGGTATGAGCTCATAGCCTAGTTTAAGGGGTGTGGTTACTATTATATTTGGTGTCACAAGATTAAGATGAAGGAATGATGTTCAAAGAAGTTTCATGCCACTTATATGTTGATTGATTATTGTTTGGTTTGCCTAAAGAACTGCCATGCATCCATGAACTAATATGTTGCATACATGCATTAAGATTCATTATAAAAGACATGGACCTTGGATAGATATCTTTTGTGAAAACTTCATAATGAACCTATGCATGCTTAACCTTTTTATAATAAACCCAAGGTTCCTGGGACGTAAACGATGGCACTAGGATAGAGGATTCCTCCTGAGATTCTTTAGCAAGATTCTCACTCCTCTCTCTGTTTCTTTTGTTACGTCTTCAAACATCGATGGCGTCGTTCGTGATATTCGTTGATGTGCCCGTGTGGGAAGTGCACTATGATTCGGATCATCCTACCATTTTGAGGGTCGTTGTGCTATACACATTTTTCATACATGAGACGCCCATTTGCCTTTCTAGTTTCCAGCTTCCGATTCACCCCGACTTCACCCTATGGTGATGATATGATTTTTGAGAGGATGCGACCTCGAGACGAGCGGATTGTTGCGCTCGTCCTCATCCTCGCGGTACGAGGCTACGCCGAGTCCGTGCCTAACAGAGACATTCGGAGACGACCCGTCAGAGGATCCCCCTTCTTATCCTTTTCGGAGGGCTTTGCCCCTGTACCCATGGATATTGGGGTGGGTAGCGAGGAGACGGTGACGGTGGAGGTTAGCACGACGCTCGGAGATGTGCCCATGTCGTGAGGGACAAGTTTGCCCACCCTTCGTCCTTCATGCACCCGAGGAGCTTGCTCAGTTCATTGGGTATGTGCCATCGAGGGACGAGGAGGAGCGCCATCCATAGTCTGAGGGAAGGAGTAGTCATAGTTTAGGAGTATCTTTTGGGGCTGTTTCATGTATTCATTGTTATGTTTCTTATTTCCGTTATTGTCCTGCAAGCTTTGCCCACTTATATGGGTAAGACTCTATGTTTTCCGTTGTAACTTAGTGATCATGTACTAGACTATGTTAACTAATGTGATGAAGAATGTTTTCATGATTGATATGTTCTTTAATGCTTACGTTCTGTATGATTTATTTATTCTTCCGCTTCACGTTGCATTTTGTTACACGCATAGGCTCACACTTTGTTTTACATGATTCATTTCAAAAAAAAAAAAAATTTACCTATTTTCGCTAAGTATTTTGTAAATGAATTTAAAAAGAAGTAATAACTAATAATTAATCTTGATATGTCCTAAGCATATTGGGGTTAAATATTAGGGTGTTACAACTGGTCATCTTTCTACCATGTTTTGTGCAGTTAACCACATTTTAGGTATTGCAACCACTGGAGCAAACCAGCAATGGGTCTTGGAGTGGAAACACCCCAAGGCCTCATTATGGTTTTGATCCAAGGTGATCTAATAGAGGCTAGGATGCACCCCTATGAGCATGTATTGGTAGTGTGCGTTGATGCGCAAGACTTGGGACTCATTGTCCCTTCAGGAACCATTGAATATGATGATGTATATCCTCCATGATGGTCTTGATCGTCCAATTTAGGGACACTAAAGCAAAGTGCTGGGTGGGAGACAACCTACCATGAGAGAGTTCTTTACTTTTTCTTCTTTTATATTTATGCATTTTATTTATTGTTATTTTTAGTTTTGAGTCTTGCATCAAGTTTTATTTGATTTTTATCTTACACCATTCCTTTGATATCTTAGAGGTTACATGCTTAGGCTAACACTATATGAACTATATTGACTTACTTGACATTGACTTTATTTTGTATTACATGCTTGGTGATTAATGTGTTGTTTGGATTGAGTACATGTGATTTA
>JAMLFY010000986.1:0-19288 GCA_030441495.1 Dalbergia oliveri
AATTTGCATATAAAATCACATTTTAAGTGAACATAAAATATTAGTTCCGTAGAATCCTTGCAAAGCTTTAAAACTCTTTTAGAAACTAATTCTTTTGCTAAACTTGAAAGAATCTTCATAATTAAAATTCTCACTTAAGATAAAAGGAGCAAGTCTTGAGCTTAAGAGATTTATGTGATATCTAGAATCATAAACATGCTATGCAACCTCATTTTAATCTTGTCATTATAAGGTGATAACTTGGAATTATAAACATGATATGCAAATCCATTTCTTATCTTTAAGATTTAAGGTGATGACTTGAAAATTAAACATGATGCAAGAACTTGAAATATAAACATGATGCAAGAAACTGGAGCGGCGGTAGTCGCGCCACTAGACCAAGTGGAGAAAGAATCTTAAGAAGGAACGGCGTCATCCGCATGGACCGGTGAAGGGAGAAGAGAATTATTATTACATCTTTTTAAGCTCCAATCTCAAGACTTCTTAAAGAATAATTCTTTAACTCCAATAATCTTATTTCTTTGCTTGTGATACTTGGGCAAGTCTTTGAGCTCTAGGATCTTTAGGTGATGACATAAAAATAAACATGTCATGCGTTGATTCTTTTAGCCATTATAAAATAAAGTGAGAACATAAAATAAATATGAGATGCAACTTCTTTATTATCTTTAGAGATTAAGTGACAACATGAAATATAAACATGAAATGCAAACTTGGAAATTTAAACATGAGTATGCAAGTCCATTTATTCATTCTTGAAATTTTAGTGATGACATAGAAAGTAAACATGATTATGCAAGGCATAAACTTAAACATGGATGCAAGTTCATTTGATTTCTTTACTAGAGCTCCTTCAAGACTTTATAGAAATACAAATTCAATATATATATCTTAACAAGACAAAGTGAGAAATACATCTTTCAAATCTAAACTCAAGATCATAAAATCATCATAAAAACATTATTCTTAAAGTTTTGCATCAAGTGGAACTTTCAAGCTTTAAGGCCTAACTTGTGATGGATTCACAACCCACCTTCAAGGTCCTCATCATCAAGCCATCATCTTAGTCCCACCTAGGCCATATGGCCGAATTGGTTAAAGAAAAGGAAGAAGAAAACCAAATGGAAAAACTAGAGAAAATCCATGAAATCATCATTTTGAACCAAGAACAACACTTAGCAAAACATAGAAATAAACTTAAAAACAACTCCCTACCTAATCTGATTTGAAGGAAAGGAAGAGAACTTGGTTTCTTGGAGTGAAATGAAAGAAAATATTCTTGAAAACTTGAAAAGAGAATTTAGCAAGGGAGGAGGAAATGAAAGCTTTGGTGCTTGGAAAACTAGAAATGTAAATTTTGAGCAAACATCTAAGACTTCCTTAAGCATGCCTATTTATAGAGGATTTAAGCTCATGTATGGACAAGAGGAGGAGGCAAATTTTCGGATTTTTCATGGGGAACAAAGGAGGAAAATCATTTTCTTGTTTAAGGCATGTTTTGTAATGTTTAGGAAATTTTTGGCATTTTGTTAGTGCATTATGTTGCAATAATTTTAATGATTATGGCTGAATTATTTCGTGTTACAGCCTCATGGAAGAGGGTTTTGTGTGTTCCATGTATTATTTAGGTGTAGGCAAGGTATTCATGCAATTTGAGAATTACGGTTAAGGGCTTAGGTGAATTAGTAAGCAATTTGAGTGTTTTAAAGCAATTTTAGGTTCTAATCAATTTAAATAAATAATTTTGACTCTAGATTAATAATTAGAATTTAATAAGCTTTAATTTGAGCCTAATATTGCTTAGGTTTCGTCAGCAAATCAAAAATCTCAAAATTTGTAAAACTTCACAAAGACGGGGCAAAACGGTCATTTTACTTAAAAATTAAGAGACCACCCGAGCTTAACCAATGGTTAATCATGGCTTAAAAACACCTTTTAACACATTTTAGTGAGGTTCGGGCTCAGTTCGGGCAGAAATTGAGACTAAAACGCCGCGGGCGTTTGTGGTCATTTCGTACGTGGAGCTCAAAATTGGATTCTTCTCCTCTATTAACACACATAACACAAACAATCCCTTATTACATCAAAACATCCCTTAAGGATGGGTGGGGCCCACCAATCCTCATTTTCAGTAAAATAACCTCAGGGGCATTTTGGTCATTTTACACGTCCAAAATCGGGGTTTGCATATTGCACGAATTGCTCCTAACTTTTCTTCTAACGTTATATTCCTTTATTAAGGATTGTTTGGTCTCAATTTTATATAATATTTACCTTGGGTAATTGATAATCTAGAATGACAGGGTCAAAAATTCCCAGTAAAATTTGGGGCGTTCCTAGGTACACAATCAAATAAAGATCCTGAGATTGTAAAAGTATGGGACTATACAGGGTAAGAGGAGGCTTCCTGTGATTGATTAATTCCAAGACTTATGCCGACAAAGATGCAACTCTTGAGTAGCCCGTCAAAAGGATTCCGCGGTTAAGCATGCTTGACTTGGAGCAATGTTGGGATGGGTGACCTCTGGGGAAGTTTTCTCACGAAGCGTGTAGCGAGTGAGGACAAAGCTTTCTGAAAAGACCAATTTTAGTTGGGCGTGTAACGCCCCGATTTCTGTATTGAGTACAAATGACCAAAATGCCTTCAGGTATTTCCAGAATTAGAAGACGTTGCCAAGGTGAATGGGTGAACTCAATGTTGGAAGGGGATTATATCTTTTATATTTAGATGGAGGTGAAAATCTCGTTTTCTAAACTTTTCGGCTCAAAATGACCAAAATACCCTCCTATGTTCTACACGGTAAAAGGTGCCGTTTGGTTCAGAAACTTTCCAGGAAGTTTGGAATGATGTTTTTGAGAATATTTGATGTCTAGTTGAGCAAGGAAAGTCTGGCGCGGTTCAATGCAAAATTACCATTTTGCCCCTCAAGCAAGTGTACATGAGCCTAATGACGCAATTAAGCAAACCTAAGCAATATTAGGCTCTAATTCGAAGATTAAATTATTTTGATAATTAATCTAGAGTCAAAATAATTATTAAGGTTAATTAGAACCTAAGATTGCTTAGATAAACTCTAATTGCATTCTTTAATTCAAGATTTAGTCATCATGGAATCTTGAATAGTATTTTCTCTCTCCAATTCCTTAAATTAAGGAATTGTGCCATACCTCATTTGACTAAAAATAAATTTAATTTGTTAATCTAGTAAGATTACTCCTAATCAAGTCTTGACATTCTTAATTACCAATTACCTCACCTAAACACTTTCTTACAACTCCTAACCAAAACCTTAATCAAAGAAACACCTAAACACATCACTAAAACACAATTACATGAACAAATTAATCCTCCCTCTGGCTGCCAAATGTGGCCGAATTCATGGCCCAAGGAAAGTGTCACATGTTGAACTTTATGTCACTCGGAGCCATGCCTACCATCCTTCAAACCATTACCTCACCAAAGCTTTTCCATGCCTTTGCCCATACAATAGAGATATTTCCTCCATTCCTCGTTCTCCAAATAGCGTAAACACTCTTCCCACTGGAAGCCTCAATGTTGAAAATTTCTATAAATACCAAGCCTTTCAATGAACCTTGTCACACTTTGGTTCATTTGTCAAGTTCACACTTTCTTGCAAAAATTCTCTCATTTCCTCTCAAATTCCCTCACTCACCAATTCTTCCTCCAAGTTTCAAGAGGATTTCCTTCTCATTTCATTAAGGACAAAACTCCTCCATCTCTTTCAAAGATTTCTTTGGTAGGGGTTTTGTTTGAGTTTTTTACTATCTTTGAAAAAGTTTCTAGTTTTCTCTTGGTTTTAAACTCTTTTCTTCTTCCTTTGTATTTTCAGCCATGGGCCTTTTGTTGAAGAAAACTTTAGCTTGATGATGAGGTTTCAAGGATAATGACTTGTTGTTGTCATGAGAGAAACCTCTAAAGCTTGAGACATTGGTCTTGGACCATACATGCCTTGATTTTCCCTTCTTTACAAGTTCAAAGTTTTGGTTTTTTTTCATTTCCTTTTCCTTATGATTTCATTCCTTCTTGGTTTTTCCTAGTTCAAAGTTTGGTTTTCATTACTCAAAGGTTTTGTTTTCCTTTTCTTATCTTGTTCAAAGCTTTAAGTTCCCATTTCCAACCTTAATTGGTCGGCCTCCTTGTTTCTTAGTTTGAGCCCAAGAATTGCTAAAGAATATGAGAATGGTTCTTTGAATGTTTGTTATGGTTTTTTCCACTTGAATCTTTTTCTTGAGCTTGATGATGAAGTTCAAAACCTTAAGACTTCCTTGAAGTCTAGGTGCTAAGAACTCTAAAGCTTGCTTTATGATACATAATGGGTTGAGGTTTTATGTTCCTTTAAAGTCTTGCAAAGAGCTCTAGTTAAGATCTAAAATAAGATGCATTCATGTTTACTTTAATGCTTTGCATAGCATGTTTATTTTCAAGTCATCACTAAACAACTTAAAAATTAAAACAAGATGTATCCTCATTAATAAATCTCAAAGCCTACTTATTTCAACCTTAAAGTTGATTGTTGATTTGGGGTAAATACCTGAGGGCCATGACACTAAAATAAAGAATTGAACCTTGCATTTCATGTTACTTTCTTTGCCTAGCATGTTTATATTTTATGCCATCACTTAAATTCTAAAGATAACAAATGAGTGCATAATATTTATTATGCTCTCACTTTATTTTCTAATGAAGAACAAAAATGAGGTGCATAATATGTTTAAGTTTATGTCATCACTTTAATGATCTAGAGCTCAAAGACTTGCCCCAGTATCCTATGTAAGGTTTTAAGAAAATGTTGGTTTTTCAAAAAAGCCATTCGGCCTTGTGGTGATGATGATGGACTTAATGTGAGTTCACTCTAATCACAAGTGTCCATAGTTTGTGTTTTGGAATTTTTCTAAGCTTAAGCACCTAAGCAACATTATGAATGAAATTATATATTTTAAATCTATTTTATAAGCAAGTTAATTTAGCTACTGACCTCATGTGTAATTACATGATTTTAATGTGAATTTGATTTCTAAAAGAGTTTTGAGTTCCTAAAAATTCCAAGAGAAACTAGCAAAACTATGCATTTCTAAATCATGAGATTATGTGATTTTTGGGAAATAATTTAAAGTTCTGCCCTCCATGTTTGGCCACTGTACTAAATCTGTTTTATGGTTTGGAAATGTGTAAATTATGTTGAGTGAAGTAAGGAACATTTTAGAGAAGTTAGAAAAGATTAAGTAACTAAAAAGGGTTCAAATTGAGAATTCTAGAACATAAGCTATGGAAGAATGCAAACCTGTTCCAGCATGATTAATTCAAGGATAAATGGTTCATAATCAGTAAAACATGTATAAAAACCCTTCATAAATGATTAGGTATTAATTACAAAGTTTAAGGTGATGATAAGGACTTAAAATGGGAATTCTACGCACTCAACATGGTAATAAATTCTGTTCCAGCATAGTTAGATTGAGGAAAAATGACTTATAACTTAGATAAACATGCCTAGGAATCCTCATAATTGGTTTAGGAATTGATTATGGAGCCTTAGGCAAAGACGGATATTAAAAAAGGTCACGAAGATTCTAGAGCCCCGTAAGTATGATATTTTTCTGCCCTTAAATGCATAATGCTGTTTGGAATTTTAGTAAGCCTAAATCTTAGTGAAAATTATAAGTGATGACCTCTTGGGTGTAATAAAGATGTAATATGGGTATTAGAATAATTAGAACATAAGTTTAAACCATAAGGGCCAAAGCATAAAACAATATGAGACGGAAGTGTGATGTGAGAATGAGACCGAGCGAGTGTGCTTGTGTTATGTATGAATGTGTTAATGACATGAGTTTGATAACATGAGGATTCATGTTGTGTTGTGATGATGATTTTGGTATGTTGTGGGCATAATGCATGAGACCATGTGATATAGATGAATAAAGAAAGTATGTTTTTATGATTGAAAGGTTTATTTGATTGAGGAATTTATGAGACAACATGCATTATGTGAGTTATGTGGCATGACTCAAATTTGAGGAAATTAAAGTGCAAGTTGTTATGCTGCCGAATTTCCGTCAAATTTGAGACTTAAGAAAGTTTTGAAAAATAAGATGTTTAATGTGACACAGAGACGTACTTCTCCTGCTACGGTGAGGAAAAGGTAAAACCGTGAGGGTATCGACATTAGCCTGCCAAAGCGGACAAAGCGCTGGCCTTAACCAGTCGATGCTTTCGAAGAAGGAAAAAGTCCCATGATGGGTGATCCTTCCCCTACCCATACTCTAGGAGTCGGGATTATGATGATTATGATTATGTTTATGATTCGCTTATCAAGAGGATAAGTAAGAACTAGTGACAACTAGTTAAGGTATGAGCTCATAGCCTAGTTTTAGGGTGCGGTTACTATTATAATGCTTTAGTGTCACAAGTTTGAAAAGAAAGAATGATGTTCAAGAGAAGTTACATGCCACTTATATGTTGATTGATTGTTTGGTTTGCCTAAAGTCCTGCCATGCATTCATGTTCTGCTATGCTCATACATGCATTAAGATTCATTATAAAAGACACGGACCTTGGATAATTATCTTTGCAAAAACTTCATAATGAACCTATGCATGTTTAACCTTTTCATAATAAACCCAAGGTTCCTGGGATAAACGATGACACTAGGATAGAGGTCTTCCCTCCTGAGATTCTTTAGCAAGATTCTCACCTCTCTCTTCTCTCGTTACGTCTTCAGGCAAATGGCCGTCGTTCGTGATCTTCATTGACCACGCCCACTTGGGAGGTGCACTATGACCCAGAAGACATAAGTTTACACTTCAGGGTCATTGTGAGGTGCACGTTTTATGCGTGGGACGCCGTTTGCTTCCATCTCCGCTCTGGCTCCGCTGGTGGCGGCCTGATCTTTGAGGGACGCGACCCGGAGACGAGCAGAACCTTCGTGCCGTCCTTCTTCATCGGCGGTACACGGATACCTCGAGTATGTTCCCCATTCTGAGTTGGAGGCCGACCTTTGGAGGGCTTTTCCTTCTCCCTCTGGATCTCGGTGGAGGTAGGAGGACATGCTCACCCGAGGGGCATGCGAGGCATGTTCATGGACAGCCGAGAGGCAACCAGCGTCGTTCCCTTGATTCCCCATGCCTAGATCTCCACTTCATGGGCTCATGCAAGGAGCTCAAATAAGTTCGTAGGCTACATCTCCCCATCCGAGGGATCAAACGTCATCCATAGGCGTCAAGGGTGAGGGTAGTGGATAGTTGGGAGTCTTATCTTGGGGATTTACATGTTGCTTTATTTCCTTTTATATTTATGTATTCCAAGTTTCTATGTACTCCAAGCTTTGCCCACCTATATGGGTAAGACTTATGCTTCCTTTTATGTCAGTGATTATGTATTAAACTATGTTAACTAATATCATGATGATTGTTCTTATGATTAAGGTGCCTTTTAATGCTTTTGTCTTGTATGATTTATTTGCTCTTCCGCTTTACGTTCCATTTATGTTATACGTGAAGGCTCGTAGTTTGTTTTATGCACATATATATTTCAAAAAAAAATTCTCTATCTTTCCACTAAGTATTTTACAAATGATATTCAAAAGGAAGTAATAATTAATAGTTAATCTTAATACGTCCTAGGCATGTTTAGGTTAAATATTAGGTGTAGTTGGACAAGTCGTCAATCCATAAAGCAGCAGGGGATGTTTGCGAAATGGTATCAGAGCCTGCACATCTCCAGTACGATGTGGTCAAGGGATGAACTTCAGCGGAAGTTGGTGGGCATGTAATGTTAGGAAAAGAGGCAAGGAGTGATCGCTAATTGTAAGAAGGCACGGACAAGAGCGGCTTATGGTAAGGCCTCAAAGTGGAAGGGCATATGAAATGGTTGATTTGGAAAGACTGAATGAGAGAATTTGAGATACTGTAGGATGGGACTATACAGTTAAGAAGGGTTTATATGAATTGATTAGTACTACTTATGCCAATAAAGATGCATCTTCTTTTTTAGTAGCCCGTGGGAAGAACCCGAGTTAAGCATGCTGACTTGGAGCAATTTTGGGATGAATGACCTCCTGGGAAGTTTTCTTAGGAAGCGTGTGAGTGAGGACAAAGCATAGCTGGAAAGGCAAGTATTGGTTTGTGGCATGTCGTATTTCAATCCATAAAGCTAGCATGGGTTATGACTTACTGAATAAGACCAACATCAAGGAGATTAGCATTTTCTTTCATATAAAGCTTCATATGGAGCCATGGTGCTGAATATTAGCATGATGACTATAATCAATTAAACCAATGGAAGCAACTTGTCCTAACTTGCTCCTTGTTCAATTGCGCATGCCCTTAGCATATCTTCCAAGGTTTATATAGTATGTTCAGTTTGTCCATGATTGGGGGTGATGAGTGGTTCTAAACAAAGTTCAATTCCAAAGGCCTTTTGGAAGGCTCCCAAAATTTTAAAGTAAAATTTCAGTCTTTGTTGGAAGCTGTTGGTCACATTTTTGAATGTATAAAGAAGCTAACTTATACAAAGGGTAACTAGCCATGATGGGTAAGAAATGAGCGGAGCTTATGGGTCTCTGCCAGGGTATGACCCATATAGCATCATGACCTAAGATGTCCTTGGCAAACCCCATTCCGAAGTCCCCATCGAGATCTATTCCAGGCAGCTCAGATTTATTGAGAAGTTGAAGTGATCCACGGCTTTTGGTGCTCTATTTTAACCTTCTAACAAGTCAACACTGACAAACTTTACTATGTCTTCCTTCGCCCAGGATCACAAAACTTCTTTTTAAGATCTGGTGAGATTTACTAGTCCAAGAAGATGTGGTGAATGTCACCCTTGTATAAGCTTTCTCCTCTAAAATCTCATTTCCTGAGATTGCCACTTGCAAGCACATGCCCCTATCATTGTACCTCCATATACCTCATTGGTCTTGAGCAAATCTTGGTAACTTCTTTTGTAACAACCTAATATTTAACCCAACAAGCCTAGGACGTATTAAGGTTAGAATATTAGTTATTACTTCCTTTGAAACTCATTTGTAAAATTACTTAAGGAAATAAATCATGATATGTGAGAGCAAGTAAGAACATCCTGGCATAAAAACAACCATCATAATATTAAATACCATAGTTTAATACATAATTGAATACACCAACTAAAATCTCAAAAAGCATAAAGTCATACCCCATATAAGTGCAGAGTTAATTACAGGAAAAGTAAAATAACTAGAAACATGAACAACAAATAGATGGAAACCCCAAAAGATACAAGGGAGATCGATTTCCTCCCCTTAAAGCCTACGGTAATGCTAATCCTAAACTCAAATGTAGTTTCACTAAAATCTCAAAGCTCCTTCGGAGATGTAGGCATGCGAATTGGTAGAACAACGTGGCCTCCTCGGCAAGGGTGCCTTTTAGGTTGACGTACACGCCTCACCGGCCTTGGCTGAGCGGTGTCCTCACTCCCTCCTTGGTGGCCAAAAGGCCCGGAAGGGGCATAATCATTCAAATAGGGTCGGTAGGAGAATCCTCGGACAAGTCCTCCCACAGACGGGGAATGAGGGGCACGTACTTAGGATCATCAGGCACAAGCTGAAGACGAAGGTTCGGCCAGGCGGTTCTTCTGAGTTCGGTAAGGTCGCAATCCTCTTGAATATCAATGGTAGGGGTAGGTAGAGTTAAGGGTAAAAGCAAAAGCTGAAGGGAATCAGACGGGCGTCCCATGTATGCAAAAATATGCACAGCACGACGACCCTAGAAATGGTAAGACTAATGATCTGGATAGTAGTCACCTCATCACAGGCGTATCAGACAAAGAAATCAGCGAACAACGCAGTTAGAACCTGAAGACTGTAATGAAGGAGATAGAGGTGGAGTCTTGCTAAAGAATCTCATAGGGATCCTCCTATTCTAGTATCATCGTTAATTCCCCATGAACCTTGGGTTTATTATAAAAAGGTTATACATGCAAAGGTTCATTATGAGGTTTTCATAAAAGCAATTATCCAAGGTCAATGTTCTTTTATTATGAATCTTAATGCATGTATGCAGCAAAAGTAGAACATGGATGCATGACAATACTTTATGCTAGCAAACCAATAAAACATCTTATCAACCATTTCTCATATAAGTGGCATGTACTTTCTAGTAATCAACTTCTCTTTCATAAGCAAAATGCTCATTCTCTCTCTTCTTCAAACTTGTGACATCATGGTATGTAAAAATAGTAATTCAACCCCCTGATACTTGTAACATCCCTGCCCTGCTTATAGATTGCTGACTGCCACACAAACCAACACTGGGTCTTTTCAACGTGCTTGTCCTCACTCACACGCTTTTGGGAAAACTTCCCAGAGGTCACCCAATCCGATACCCCAAGTCAAGCATGCTAAACTGTGAGTTCTTTTGTGATGGGTTAGGAAAGAAAGTGCACCTTTGTGGCATAGGTAGTACCAATCAATTCATATAAGCCTTCCTTAAGACTATCTAGTCCCATACCTATACAAACTCAGGATCCCTCTCATCGGTGTGTAATTGGACTCATCATGTACAGCTCAGCTGGAGGCACATGCTCCTTGTCATCCTGCTGACCGCGAATCATCCCTGCTGATCCCTGGGCGTACATGCCCACGCTTCAAAATTCGTGCCCGAACCACACCATCTGAGAAAGGTGCAAGCTCTAGGTTACCCATTCTTAAATCCCATGCTCCTGCTTATGGATCCGCTGCCCGCGGAACCAACACTGTTCTCTCCGCGTGCTTGTCCTCGGCTCATGCTCCTAGGAAAAACTCCAGAGGTCACCCGTCCAAAATTCCAAGTTAAAGCACGCTAACTGGAATTCTCGTGATGGGCTACCAAAGAGGAAAAATGCGTCTTGTGGCATAGGTAGTACCAATCAATTCATAGCCCTCTTCACTGTATAGTCCCATACCTATACAGAGACTCAGATCCCTCTCATTCGGGTGTGTAGTCGACCATCATGTACCCCTCAGCTTGAAGGCTCCTTGTTCGTGCCTTCTTGGCACCGCGATAACTCCTGCCTCGTCCCCGGGCGTTACATGACCATAATGTAACACCCTCCTAACTACTCTACTACTCGGAGCAATAGCATCGTAATTAAAGTGCTCTCCCTGATTATACTATAGGCTAATCGAGAGATATAAATAATTAACATATAATAAAATAAAAACATAAGGTAAAGCAACCACCAAAGCTCCACTATATACATATATTTTGTACACAACTATCTTTACATATGCGCAACCAGTAGATAAGTTAGAGCACCTACGATGCTACATAGGGACTTTTATCCAAAAGACCTCTCGATAACATAAAGCCTAGCCTACTCATATTAAGATCCAGCAAAAATCGTATACACATAAAATGGATCTTATAACTTCAAATAGAATCAAGTTTGTAGGCTGGCACGGTCCCATCACTACACTGCAACTACATACAAGTCAAAAGTCCCTATAGGTCTAGCATCCTCCTAGGTGAAACCATTGGCCATCGGGATGATGGCCTCACCTCCACCGGGGGGATCAACCTCAAATAGGTCTAAATCCGAGGAGGAGGATGAAGAAGGTCCATCTCAGGAGGGGGCATAGGTGGTGCAGCAGGAGGTATGAACACAGCTGGTTGTGCCATGTGAAGGGGCACACCATCAAAAGGAAAACCTGGTCAAACTCTACAGTGAAAACGGAGCTACTAAAAGAACGAGTGAAGAAAATATACGCTCGGATTTGGTCATATGCTACTACATCCAGCGAATCCAACTCTGCGTCATAATGCCACCTCCACTGGGCGAATCAAGAAAGAAGATCACGGTCGGCATCTGTGGATCTGAGCACAATACAACATACATGCACATAGGGATGAGAATATTATAAAATTCTCAGTAGGGAAATCCCGTTAGCATAGATAGGCCTAATTAATGAGGTCATTCATGTAAGTAATATTATATTAGGTCCCATGCAAAATGCTGATAGAATTAGCAATAATAATCGTACATATTATCTTATAAATAACCAACTTAATTTCATCCTGTTACCTCTTTCTTTCATATAGGGAAGGCTTGATTTCACATTTCAACATCTAGTGGATAATTTTATAAAGGACAATAGACCTAGGACATGAGCTCATTCCTATCGTGATCATCGGACTTTATTTTTTTCACCTCCGAATCACACACAGTTCTATTCCTAGCCGATACGTCTACCGACTCATACCATTCTTAGGGAAGTTCTTATTTTTGCCTTCCCTCTTTAACTCATATAAGCCTTGTTTCTTTTTCCCCATATGTTAAAACATGCCCAGTTAGGAGTTATAGATTCTCTTTTGTCATGTTACCGTATCATGTATTTCTCTTTTTACAAGGCATGGCATACATCACTCATAGGCATTCAATCACATTAGGGTCTCATTTATATCTCTTAAATAACTCTTTAAAGTAACTATCATGCATGAATATAATTTATACCTGGACTAAGTGTCATTTTATCATCATTTTAGTGCATTCTACCATTTCAGCACTTGGGCTGATTCACTATGCTAATAGTAGCATTTTATTTCTATATCAAATGGCCAATTCATATGCCACAAAAATTCTCACTGACACTCCCAAATGTCTAGAATAACCTGTAAAAATTTCAGGACAAGTAGAATTCTAGCTACTTTAGTAAATTGCACAAATTTAGTGGTCAGGGACCACAAATTCACAACCAGACCCGGATTCTTAGAATTTTTAACCCTAGAAAATGATTGAATTAGTGCACAATAAAATTCACAGTGATACCTCAATATGTTATTAACTTCAGGTAAAAATTTCAAGGATTCATTCAATCATTTGCTATGATAATAAAATTGGAAACTTTATTGCTTCAGTTTCAACAACTTAGGCAGCACTAGTCACAATTCGGTTCTTGATTTTTTTGAAGTAGTAAACTTCAAAGTTAACACCCAATAAAATTCATGTAGTTAGTTTAAGGTGTTCTCTTCAACATATAATTTTTATAGCTTATGAAAACACCCACAAATATATCAGAAAATTCGTGCATAATTTCTGCTTGCAGGACAGCCTGAACTCCACAGCCTAGTCCAGATTTCCTTTAGTGAAAACCCCTTTTTAACACCATCCAAACCCACCACCAAAATTCACACATCAATAACAATATATCATCAACCACATACCATCAAAATTTCGAAATAAAACCAGGCAGAACAGATTAGCAAAATTTTCAAGAGAAAGAACTATGAAAAACCCTACACTTGAAGGCTAGTCTATCTTTGTCTCTAGCTTGCTCCAAGATGAGAGTCCTCCACTCCAAGACTCCCAAAACACCTTCAAACCTCCTCTGACCAGTGATGGATGAGGTGAATATGATGAGGTTTGGAAATTCTAATCGGTTGATTGGTAGAGATTGAAGTGTAGATCAATTTTAGTGAAGGAAGGTTTAGGTTTTGATGGCTCTAAGCTAGGGCTTTTGGAATTTGAAAGCCAACTCAAGCTCTTGGCTATGGAGGAACCAGCTGCTTCTTCTTCCTTCTGAAGTGGCCGAATGGTTTGGCTTCTTGGAGAAGCTTGGTTCATGTTTATCTTATAAGTGATGATGTCATAATGTTATGTAATAGTCTAGGATAGTTTCTAATCTTTAAAGATAAAAAGGATGGCTATGATTCAATTTTAAAATTTAAAATTGAATCTTAGCCATTCATGTAATGTAAAAAGATAAGGTTAATCATTTTGTAAAGGTTAAATTAGCTTTTGGTGTTAGAATCACACACGAAATTTCAAACGGGTAAAACATGTCCAGGGTAGTACCAAATTACCCGAAAAATAATTCTAAGCATGAAATTTTCATTTCTAAGTATTTCTAACCTCATCCCCATATTTTCAAAATTTCGGGCACCTCAGGGTCCCTAATCTATAGGTTTCCCTTGCGGACGGGGCTGGGCCTGCAAAATACTATTCACGTTTTTTTTAAATAAAAAATCATTGAATCACTCTCATCATTTCTACATTATTGGATTTTGAAAATTCCAACTAATAAAGCTTAATTTAAAATTATTTATTTATTTATTTTTTTTATATGTATATATATATCTTGGATGTTACATTTCCACCACCTAAAAAAAAATTTTGCCTCAAAATTTCATACCTGAAAGGTTTAAAAAATGATCTTTCCTCATGTTTGCCTCTAATTCCCATGTGTATTCTTCATTTCCTGGTCCACCCCAAGCCACTTGTACTAAATGCACAGGCTTAGTTCTAAGTAGCTTGACTTCTTATCCAACGATCTGAATAGGAGGGGCTGAAATGTAGAGTCATCCTTTAACTGTGGACTCGAGTTCTATAACATGGTTTGGGTCCGGATGATAACCTCTAAGTTGGGAGACATGAAAGACATTGTGAAGGTTAGATAGATGTGGGGGTAAAGCTATTTGGTAGGCTTTGACCTGATTCGTTTAAGAATTTGAAAAGGCCCAATGAACCTGGGTGACAAGCTTCTTAACCCTTAGTGCTCTCCCTATCCCCGTATAGGCGTAACCTTTAGGAATACATGTCTCCCTCCTGAAACTCTAAAGGTTCTCCGAATATCGCATAGCTCTTTGACGACTCTGTGCAGTCAAGATTTTACTTCTGATTTCTGAATTTGCTCTCATTACTAGTTCACCAGGATTGGTCCCAACAACCCTGCCTCCGTAAAGTCGATACAACATAACGGAATTGACATTTTCGTCCATATAAAGCTTCATACTGGGCCATGCCAATACTAGCGTGATGGCTATTATTGTAAGCAAATTCCACCAACGAAGCAACTTATCCCAACTTCCTTTCTGCTAAATTACACATGCCCTTAGCATATCTTCTAGGGTTTGTATGGTACGTTCTATTTTGTAAACCATTGAGGATGATAGGTCGTACTTAAACAAAGTTTGGTTCCAAAGGCCTTTTGGAAAGCTCCCCAAAATCTTGAAGTAAATCTCGGTCGCTCTAGAAACTATTGAAGAAGGAATACCATGTAATGTCACGATTTCTTGGATGTACAAGGAAGCTAATTTATCTTAAGGGATAACTAGCTTTAATGGGAAAAAGTGAGCAGATTTGGTTAATCTATCCACTATCACCCATATAGCATCACAACCCGATGACGTCCTTGGCAAACCCATTACGAAATCCATGGAGATACTTTCCCATTTCCATTCCGGGATTTCTGAGGGTTGTAAGGTCCCAGCTGGCTTTTGATGTTCTATTTAATCCTCTTTGACAAGTTAGGCACTTTCTAATAAACTCTACTATGTCTCTCTTCATCCCCGACCACCAAAACATCTTCTTGAGGTCTGCATACATTTCTAATCCAGGGTGTATGGTGAATTCGCCCTACGAGCCTCCTTTAAAATTTCATTTCTCAAGATTACCACTTGGAGGTACACACACCCTACCCTTGTACCTCCATATACCTTGCTGGTCTTGAATAAATCCTAGTAACCTCTTTGCTTGGGCAGACTTCAAAATCTCCTGAAATCCTAAATCTTCATGTTGTGCAGCCAAAGTCCGCTCTTTAAACTCAATTGTGACCTTTATTTGTCCTAACATAACACCCTGAGCAGTCACAAAACATATCCGAACTAAGCTTTTTAAAGCTTCCACCAATTCCGTCTCTTTAATCATCAAACATGCTACACTTAAGGTTTTCCTTGAGGGCGTCAGCAACAACATTCGCCTTACCCGGATGGTAATTCAAACTGAACTCATAATCCTTAAGGAACTCCATCCATCTCCTTTGTCTCATATTTAATTCTTCTGGTCAAAAAGATATTTTAAACTTTTGTGGTCAGAAAAACATTGAACTGCACACCATATAATGGTGTCGCCAGGTTTAGAGCAAAGACCAGCTGCAAGTTCTAGATCATGTGTTGGATAGCTTACTTCATGGGTTTAGCTTTTCGAGAAGCGTAAGCGACTACGTTTGACCTACATTAACACACATCCCAAACCCTTACTGGAAGCATCACAATAGACCTCAAAGGGTTCATGAGATCGGGTAATACTAATCCTGGGGCCATGGTCAACCTTTGCTTCAACTCTTGGAAACTATTTTCACATTCCGTGTCCACTTGAAAAGGGTGTTCTTTGGTCAACTTAGTCAAAGGTAGGCTATTGAGAGAAGCCCATAATAAATGTCTATAGTATAGTGTAACAGGAGAAACTTCAATCTCAGTTCACAGTTCTTTTGGTCGATCCCAATGAAGACCTAGACACCTGGGATCTCTGAGGTTCCCCTCGTGTCACTATATGACCTAAGAACTTAACTTCTTCCATCAGAATTCACACTTTGACAACTTGGCATACAATTTCCTTTCTCTTAGGATTTGTAACACAATCCTAAGATGCTAATGCTCTTCCTCAATCCTTGAATAGATAGTATGTCGTCTATAAAGACAACCACAAATTTATCCAAGTAAGGGCGAAAGATTCGGTTCATATAGTCCATAAATACAGAAAGCATGGTTAATCCAAAAGACATCACCCTATACTCATAATGTCCATATCGAGTCCTAAAAGCAGTTTTGGAATGTCCTCATCCCAAACTCGAATTTGATGGTAACCTGATTAAGATCGATCTTTGAGAAATTGATTGCCCTCTCAATTGATCCATGAGGTCGTCGATCCTTGGCAAAGGGTATTTGTTCTTGATTGTCACCTTATTCAATTGCCTATAATCCACACAAAGTCTCATACCTCCATCCTTTTTCTTTACCAAAAGACAGGGGCTCCCATGAAAGCACTTGGTCTAATGAAATGTTTTCCAACTCTCGTCTTTGACTTTAATTCCTTCAACTCTAAAGGGGACATCCTCTAAAGGGAAATTGAAATAGGACCCATTCCTGGAATCAATTCAATGGAGAATTCAATTTCTCTTAGGAGGAAATTCCTGGGATATCCTCTGGAAAGACATCTTGGATATTCTCTCACCATTGGATTCACTCAACTCATGATCACCTTCAGTTTCACTAGCTGACAGGAGAACATATTCCTGACGGTCCACCTTACTAGAGTTAGGTGTCACTAGGTCTAAGTAAAAAGAAAAAGGAATCACAGGGTAGAATGTGAGGTAGAAGAAACATAGCAACTCTATTTGGGCAATGTAAAAGAACATCATTAGGTACTAGCCAATCCATACCTAAGATTACATCTAAGCCAGACAAGGAAGACAAACCAGGTTAGCAATAAATCTCCTAGTACCTATCTGAAGAGGAAGATTCATGCATGCATAACAAGTTCTAATAGGACCAGCAGTAAGAGTAGATACAAGAAGATCATAAGGCAATTCAGTGATAATTGCAACTTTTGTACAAGGTCATGGGAGATGAAAGAATGAGTGGCACCCGAATACATAGGTATACCTAGGATATTACCATTTATTTCACACTTACCCCGATCAGATGGCAGATTGAGAAGCTTCCTTGGCACTTATAGTGAAAACGCGTGCATGTTGTTGTGGTTTGGGGGTGGGTTGCTGACTTTTCTTGTTGGGGCACTCGAATATCTTGTGTGTCTTGACCAGCCGAAACAAACAATTTGTGTTGCCTAGCAAGGCCTGTTGCCATGGTGTTTTCCACACTTAGGGCACTCTCGTCCCATCTCTGGTATCTGGGACTGAAGTTGTTTTCCTCGGTTCCTGTTATTGTTAGGTGGAAATCTTCTCCTAGGCTGATTGATAGGCTTGAATTGGGGGCCTTGGGGTGCTAATCCTCTTCTAGCATTGTTTTGCACATACTTAAAGCTTTCTAGCTTCTTGTTAGACTCCCTCTCCGGCATTTATTTACCAAAGTAGGATAGTCTCAAATCTCAGGAGGCTTAAGCTGCTCTATATTTTCACGTGAACCCCCTTCATATTTCATACACTTCCAAGCTTCGTCTTGGGTCTCATTGGTAAATCGTAGAAAACTAAAGCTCTTCAAATTTAGTAGTCTGTACTGCTACACTCATAGGTCCTTGTTTAAGAGCCATGAACTCTAACTCCTTCGCGTTCCTCACGAAGGGGAAATATTTATGGTAGAAAGCCTCTTTGAAGACATCCCAGGTAACTTCAGTTCTGGGAAGCTTCAAATAATCCCCTGGTGCCGACCAACCAAAATTCCGCATCTGCCTCTAGCATGTAGGTGGCAAAAGCCACTTTTTGAATCTCTATCAGGGCAAAAAGGAGAAGATCTTTTCCATCGCCTTGATCCATTCTTCCTGCTTTATAGGGTTAAAAGCTCCTCGAAAAGGCGGGGGGTTTGCCTTCTGAACTCAGCAAATTTTGATATTCCTCATCCCCTTCGTTTCCTCAGGGTTCCGGTGTTGATTTCTCATTACGGTTTAGTCTTTCCATCATTCGGTTGGCAACGATAGCTTGTTCTCTCATTGCCGCGCCATCTCATGAAAGGTATTCATCGTTTCAGCGTTGTTTCACTGCTCCGCTCCTTGTTTGCCGATTTGAAGTCATTGATTCCTGTCACACCAAACAAAATATTGAGTTGATAAAGCTCAATACCATTCCAAGTGTGGCAGTAACCCACAACATTTCTAACCAGCAGTCATACACACACGTATATCTATATATGCATCTTAATGCATAACAATTACTACAGAAGCATAGCCGGTCCAATCCTAAGGCTGATATAGATAGTCAGCTCTTCAATACCATAATGTAACACCCTCCTAACTACTCTGCTACTCGGCAAGTAGCATCGTAATTAGAGAGTCTTACTCCCTGATTATACTATAGGCTAATCGAGAGATATAAATAATTAACATACAATAAAATAAAAACATAAGGTAAAGCAACCACCAAAGCTCCACTATATACATATATTTTGTACACAACTACCTTTACATATGCGCAACCGTAGATAAGTTAGAGCACCTACGATGCTACATAGGGACTTTTATCCAAAAGAGCTATCGATAACATAAAGCCTAGCCTACTCATATTAAGATCCAGCAAAAATCATATACACATAAAATGGATCTTATAACTTCAAATAGATAGAGTTGTAGGCTGGCCAGTCACCTCACTACACTGCAACTACATACAAGTCAAAAGTCCCTATAGGTCTAGCATCCTCCTAGGCAAACCGTTGGCCATCGGGATGATGGCCTCACCTCCACGGGGCGTGGGACACTCAAATGGGTCTGAATCAGAGGAGGAGGATGAAGAAGGTCCATCTCCGGGAGGGGCATAGGTGGTGCGCAGGAGGTATGAACACAGCTGGGTGTGCCATGTGAAGG
>JAMLFY010000987.1:0-19239 GCA_030441495.1 Dalbergia oliveri
GACCAATTCTAGTCTGGCACATAGAGAAGCACGATGGTCTAGCATAGGCAACATAGGAGAGGTAGGCACGTTTTAACTCTCATTAATGGTAATTAATGATCACGTAATCATTTAAGAATGTCACATGATTTTATATTTTAATATTGGTCATACATGTAAGATATGATAATCCGGATTTGATCCTCTCACTTTCATAATAAACACCCTCTCACTTGAGTCATTCCTTATATACGGGGATGACTCTAGTGAGAGAGTGATTTATTATGATAGTGAGAAGCAAATCTTGGCCATATAACCATACCTAGATGGATAGAATTGAAAGTTATTAATGGTAATTAATAATCACATAATTATTTAGGAATATCACATGATTAAAAGTTACTAATTGTAATTAATGATCACGTGATTATTTAAGAATGTCACGTGATTTTGTGGCCGTAGCTTTCTTGGGCAAAGAGGGAAGATTTTTGGCCTCTATTCACCTTCTCAAGTTCCCAAACATTTCTTTCCTTGGACTCCTTCAAGTTGGTAAGGGTTTGTTGTGAAAAATCCTCCATTTTTGTATGTTATTAAGCTTTAAAACTTGGTTGTTGGAATGATTTTTTGTTAGAAAAATTGAACCCAAAAATGATGTGTTGATGATGGGGTTTTGTGTTCTTTGATTTGGGATTAATGATAAATGAGGGTTTGAGTTTGTGCTGCTTTTTTTTATCTTGGATTTATTATTTTAATGGTATTTGGGAATTGTTTTGCTTGTTAATGTGGGTGATAATATTTAGAAAGGGTTTGTGACTCATGAACATTGATGTTTGGTTGCTAGAAAATATGTCAAGAGCCATTTCATGCTCCGTTTCTGTTTTTCTCCTGCTACTAGAATTCTGATATGGAGCGGTAAAAAAAAAAAGTGAAAACATGAAAGTTTTATGTTGGAATTAATAGAGATAAGTGCAGAAAAATTTTGATCTCTTTAGCCTTGCATTTCTTGAACAATTTGTAGCACCTTTCTAGTTTTTTTGGGACAGTAATAGCATGAAATTTCATGGGTTTGGGGGGTTGTTTTATGCAAAAAAAATTGAAGGAATTATATTGGGTTTAATTGCTATAAGTGCAGAAAAATTTTCCAACTCTTTAGCTTTGTAGTTTGTGAAATTTTCTAGCACTTTTTCTAGCTATTTGGGGATTGTTATATACCTGTTTTTATGTTTCTGCTATTGCAAATTTTATGGTTTGGGGGAGGGATAAAAAAAGGTGAAAACATGAAGGAATTGAATTGGGTTTGATAGCTACATGTGAAGAAAATGTCTATCACTTTAGCCTTGTGCTTCTTGAAAATTTTCCAGCACTTTTCTAGCCATCTAGAGGCTGCTATATGCGCTGAAATGCAAGGGTTTGAGGGCTATTTTCATGCAGCAAAAATAATGTATAAGGGTGGGAATTGTGTACTAAAGTGTAGGAATTTAATTGTGAGTTATGGTTCCATGAATATGTGCTCAAGAGTTGGTGTTTCTTTTCATGACAATTGAAGAACTAAGTGTTGTAAATTTTTACAGCAACTATAGTTCAAGTACTTGGTGATGATTTGGGGTTCTAGATGAGGAGTCTTGATTAGTCTTGAGTGCTCTAACTATTAGAAGTTTAAATGAGTTCTTTTGATTATGAAATATTTAATAAAGTGGAGTTGTTTGCTAAAAATTTTCCAGCATACTATTTCCTCTCATAAAGTGGCAATGTGAACATTGGTTTCTTGCATCCTTGATTTTGGTTTTATGTGCAAGTGTTAGGGTGCAATAAGAATGCATTTGGATTGAGAATTTGATGTCTTTGGACTACTCTATTTGAGTTGAAAGATAAAATTCTGGTTTAGGGTTAAATATGTTAATCTAAATTTGATATTATCTTGATGTTGTGAGTTTGAGATTTATATGTGAATGATATTTAGAAATGTCAATGTTGTTTCTAGTGGAATATGTGACTGGATGAACACTAGCTGGGTTTGATCCTTTTTCCATCAATTGGTTTAGGCACGTTTATGTTATGCATTGAGTGACTTTCAAATTGAAATGTTAAATCATTGGAAATTGTATGATTAGATTATGCGCATGGGAGCATTTCAGAGACTACGTGACAAAGCCTAACTCATTCTAACACGAAGAATGGTCGAAATGTTACCATGAGTTAGGATTATGTTCCATAGGCCTTGGGATGCAAACTGAAGTATGTTGAGTAGAAACTCTAAGCTTGTTATTCAAATGCATAAAGGTTGTGCTTATGTCTTCTAATGACTTATGAGATGTTTCATTATGTATGTTAAGTGGTAATTCTAAGCTTGTTATTTAAATGTATAAAGGTTGCGTTTATGTCTCCTAAGGACTTATAACATGTTCCATTATGTATGTTGAGCGATAATTCTAAGCTTGTCCTTTAAATGCATAAATGTTGTACTTATATCTCCTAATAATTTATGAGACTTTTCTATTATGTTGCAAAGTAAGTGTGAGAAAGTTAAATTTAAAGTTTAAGTGAAGTTCTCCCTCTATTCCCATTTAAATCTAGTGACAGCTAGTTAGGTTGAGCTAATCCTAGACGATAGGTGAATCAGAGTATAGGCGATAGTTAAATTGCCGGGTAGTGACTTGGTTGGTCTAGATGATAAGGGAGAAAGTTTTCCTTCTATCCCGTTAAATCTAGTAACGACTAGTTAGATTGAGCTCATTCTAAGAGATAGGTGATCCAAGTGTAGGGCTAAAAGGTGACATGGTTAGTCTAGGCGACACGAGAAAGGGTGGTATGTTTAAGGAACTAAAGTTTAAGTAAAGTGCTAAAGATGTGAAATGACTTGTTTCATTACATTTGCATACATGCCTCATTTTGTATGTTTTTTATTATGCTATCACGTTATGCATTCTATGTTACTGTTCCTTAACCAAGAGATTTTTCTAAGTTTTAAAATATGTGTGGTAAGAGGTATTTATACCACTTATCTTATTTCTAATTCTTAGCTTTTTGTATGAGTTTTACTATGTTATTGTTGTGATTAATTAGGATTTTGACTTATGTCTCATTGTGCATTTATGATAAAATCATTGACTATTGCACTAATTTTGGGAATAATTATTGGATTAGAGCCTGTTGCATTTAACTTGTCTCTTTGAGGATGGTTTTTGTATCAGGAGCTTTGAATGAATTGCAAAATGTCAAAGACAAGGCTGAAAACTCTTTTCATAGAGCTTGTAGTTGCAATCAATTTGGGAGAATTTGAAAGCAAAATAGAAGAGTTCTTGAGTTATTTGAACACATTTGCAAAAAGTATTGTAATAAAAAATCTATATCTCTCTAGGGATCAAAGAGACAAATAAAAATATTTTGGAAAGCTCAAGAAGTCCTTTAAAACTTTCATTTTCAGCTCAAAACTCATTTCTAAGAGCAACTTAGTGAAAATCGAGTTGCAAGATTAAAGGTTATTGATGTTCTAATGCTGTCCAACTTGACCTCCAGTTAGTATTTACAATATCTAGAGTTATAGATGTCCGATTAAGGTGATTTTTTAGCATTGAAAAGCTTATTCAAAGGGCTACAATCATTATTTTTAGCGCTAAGGACATATTTAGATGTTTAAGAGGCCAAAATGACCAAATATACGAAGATGTCAATTTTGTCTAGCAGTGACACTCAACAGAACCCGAAAAATGATTTTAATCAGCGTAGCTCACTGTTGAGTATTGTAGCGCTAATTGTGAATAAAGTTTTAACGCTAATTAAGCTGTTTTTGGGCCTGCTTTGACCTATTTTAAAGAGGGTGTATAAAGGATTGAACAGATGTTTACCCTAGCTTTTGACTCAGTTTTGACTCACTTTCAGGCTGCTATTTTTAGTTGTTATTATTCTTTGTTTACATCTCTCTCTATCTTCTTATTCTCTCTCTCTCTCTTAGGGATTCCTTAGGTGAATTGCTTTGTTCTTGCGGATGGTAGTAATGATTGTTGCTATTATTTCCAAGTACTCTTTTAGATTCATTGATTGTAATCCTCAGAGATGGAGGAGTAGATTTCTTTATTAGTGTAAGGGTTTAAAATAAATAATGATGTTTGAGACCCCTTTTGATATTAAATACATTGGTTTTCTTAATGTTCTCCAGTTTCTATTCCTATATTTATTGGGATAACCAAATTGGCAATCATTATTTAGGGAAACCCTTTGGGCATAAATTGATAGATCTATTGGTTTGTGTTTGAAGGAGAACATTAGAATTAACTTTCTGATTGGCGGTTAGGCTATAGCAATTGGTTCATTAAATCAATATCCTTTCTAAATAATTTGAGATCTCGTTTATTAGTTATTTGCATTAGTCAAATTCTAAGGTTGATCGATTAATAGTATAATTGCCAGTAATTTATTACTAAGCTATCAATGGGTTTAATATTTGGTCAATGATAATTAATTCAAATATTAAGAATACCTTACACTAGTGCTTTTTCATTGTTGCTATTATCTTATTGCTATTATCTTTTAATTTCAATTGCTTTAAATTTTAATTCTCCAAAGCCTCAATTTTTCCAACTAAGTATTGAAGCCTCCTTGAGATACGACATAGGTTGTGTCTTGTACTATATTTTTTGTGGAACTTAGCATTAAAATAATTTCTAATTTAATGAGGTAAGCGACAACCTTCTTCAATGTGTCACTTTGGAATTCTAGTTTATGAACTAATTAAATGATCTAAAGCATGCCCACTTATTTTATCATTAAACCAAAGTGAACTGGAGACGACAACGATGACGCTTGAACTATTTTAATTATTGAGATTCCTTGGATTCTCATCCTTTCTTTTCGTGTCGTCTTTAGGACGGCCGAGTGGACTAAATCATGGAGTCCTTGAGTTCATGACTTTGGAACTAACCCATGCTTAGAGACGTAATTTTTATCTCATGTATATCTTATATTTGTCTTTAGAGCATGTAGACTATTGATCCTTTTATGCTTCCCTTGTTTTTAAGATTCCTATATCTTATGAATGACTGTATTTGAAACCAGGCCTTATTACCAACTCTTAGCTAAGATTTATTTATGTTATAATGCGTGTGGTTTGTACTAGGTGTGCTTGTCCTTCATGGACCCATGCCCTCCTATGATATATTAGTATCTTATTATATTAAGATGCGGTGAGATGTATTGTTAAATGTTTATGATATCTAGGATATGTTATATTAAGTGTTTATTATTATTGAAATGTTATTTTATTCAAGGTTGCACTAGTTTATATTATGCGCTTACAATAAGGCTCTTTCCATTTTAAGATTTCAAAAAATTTTATTCTCTATTTTTTGCTAAAAGTATTTAAAAAAAACTAAACATATGAAATCAAAATATAAGAAATCTAATAATTGACCAATTATGACGAACGCATAAAAAGTTAATAATTAGGTGTTACAAGTATAAATGAGCACCCAGAAATTCCTATTGTCTAACAATATTTCCTTATTGGTCAACCATTAAATCAATATTTAATATAATAAATGATATAAATCAGCGTATAATGATTGAAGAAGATGAATTTTAACATTTGTATTAATAATAAACATAATGATTGTGAATAATCAATAATTTTTGTTAGTAATTCAATCTGAAAAGTAATTTATAGTTAATTAATTTCAATGACTTTGATTATGATCAGTTAATTAATTAGTGGTCAATTGATTAAGTTTTCTTAATTATTGCATCTTTATTTTAATTTATAACATTGTAGCCTATTTATATTGCATATTCTTATTTACGAAACATTAAGCAATCTATATCTCTTTTCCTTATTATCCTCTCACAATATCATTAAATTATAATTTAGTAGAAAATATAATTGTAGGCTCAAACATATTGAAACACAATTATTTCTTTAAGATGTTTAATTCTAATTTAATTAATATGATATTATTTACATCTCATACCTATTGTGACGTAAAGTTGATTATTAGCTATTGTTCTCTTTCCTTCATAATATATATACTACATGAATGATATTTGATAGATTATTTATTTACAGTTCTACTCCACTTTTTTCTAATTATTTATTTTCATTGTATTTTATAGAATTTAATATATTTGTTTAAAAATACAATAATTTTTTAATTGTTTGATTGTGTAAATAATATAACTTTTAAAAGCATTTAAGTGAATTTAATATTTAATATATATTTTTTACTATTAATCACTCTGCACATAGGTAATAATCAATTATAATTCTAAAATCAAATTTTGTAAGAAAGAAAATAGATTACATGATTCAATTGTGCATTTGACCGCCTATGAAAGCCAATAAATGCAAAAATTATATTAAGTAATTGATTGACTAATAATTGATAATTAAAAATTACAATCCCACTTAATAAATGTGAAAGCTAATCAAATAGTTATAATTGTTAATCAAATAATTATAACTATCAATCAAACTCATTGAATGTAAAATGCGAATAAAAGAATTATAGTTGTCAATCAAATAATTATAACTATCAATCAAACTCATTGAATTATCAAATAATTATGACTAATCAATCAAATTCATTGAATTATGACTATCAATCAAACTAATTGAATGTAAAATGTTAATCAAATAATTATAGTTGTCAATCAAATAATTATGACTCTCAATCAAACAATTATATTCCCATCCATGAAAGCTTTAAGAAGGAAGGCTATATAAGTGAGCAAATTGTAGAATATATGGTACAATACACTGTATATCGATCATATTCTTCTATGGTCTTAGTGACAATGTTAATTTATGATTAATTTTTTATTTGATATTATTTCTATTTATCCTCACTCTTTTGATGTAATTTATTTTTATTCATTATTCCATGTTTTACCTTTCATCTTCTTCCTTCCTATTTCAAGCCATCATGGCTTAGAATTGATGAAATTCTACAAACTGAACTCATTGAAGAAATGGAATACATGTATTTTTATTATGGTTGCGATTCACATGAGAACTTTTCAAGTTGCAATAGACAAGATCTGATTTGTTGTTTTTGATACTTTGATTTTGAAGCTCTTTGTTTATTTTTATTCAAATTATTAGTTTATCTATTTTGGTAAGTAGAATTTGTTTTTTGGTTTATTTTGTTATTTAGGAAGTTATTCTTCTTTTTTAAATGATGAGCTCAATCTATTGTTAATTGTTGATGGACGAGTTCTAATTTTGATACAATATTTTGATGGATAAGTTTTTTTTTCTCCTGATGTTATAGGGTTTAATTTCAAACTCATGGAATTAATAACTGTTATCTATATTTAATGCTCCTATTTCATAGAATTGATTACCCACATGAAACAGTAATTCTTTTACACAAAAATATTTAATAAAGAATTGGAAAAAATTTGGTTAGATTATTTTGTTCAAATTATTTTATTTAGAAAATGTATCGAATTATAATAATTGTAATAAATAATTTTAATTATCCTTTATTACAAATCATGTAGAAGAATTTGTGATCAAATCATTTTTCTAGAGAATATAATGTATAATCCTTTTAATTTGAACATTTTTAAAACTTTCAATTTGAAATTGATATTAAATAATTGATAATCATATATATAATTAATTGATTAGACGTTACTCAAATGGAAAACAATATTTTTTTGAGTTATTTGTTTAGAAAATGTATCATAATAATTGTAATCAATATAATGTTAATATTTCTTATCAAAATAATCTTAAGTATATATAAAATTATTTCATACTTTTTTAAGTAATTTATCATATATGAGTAATCATTTTTATACAATTCAAATAAAAAACACTACTTCAGCATCTACCCCTTCTATGGGTCCATAATAAGTGAAGGATTAGTCATTGTATTAGGTGTGAATACCTTGAAAAACCAAAAAGTAAAAAACACTACCTTAACATTATCTTTAGATTAATACATTTGAATAATAAAATTGATTTTTAAATAACCAATTATAAAAAATAGTTATATTTATGATTGTTTATTGAAATGATTTTATTCTCGAATATAATCTAAATACACGTTAACATTTGTCACGTTAAAACAAATTTTACATAGAGCAAAATGAATTTACTCAAAACAAAAAGGTAACTTGTTCAACCGCGAATGGCACTCAACATGGATGCATAATACTAAGATATTGTTGGAAACAGGTTTCCATATTCGTGATTTGACTAATGTAGTTGATAGATCACAAAATTCAGTTTTCAAGTAGCATAACTAAAGCTGGTAGAAACAGAGCATATACAACAGAAATGTTCACCATTATTCACTAACGGGATGATTATATCTGATATCAACTGCTAGTTCTTTAAATCAAAACTGCAAATGTTCTTCAAACAACCTCTGACAGACTATACAAACTCCAAACAGAATATCATTTTTTTTTAAGAAAAAAAAAAATCATTGGCCCCTAAGCGTCCCCCCGAGTTCAGAAGCTGTTACCAGAAGCCACTAGAAAGAGATTGGCCATTAGTTTTGCAGCATCCATTGCATGATGTCCTTCCTGATAACTCCATCTGACCAATTTGCTCTGTAGTTCGATCTAAAAACATCACGACTGTTGTTGCTAAGGTGCCGACAGTGGGTGGTAGAACCAGCAAGAGTTGGTGGTCGCATCATCCTTGCAATGGCGGGGAAAGACTTTGGCCATATACGTGATGATGGGGTAAATAAATGCCTGTGTGTGTCCTTATTGAATAGTCTATAGTAACCAAGAGGTTTGTGGTTGGAAGTGCCAGCTGCATGCTGTGTCATTCTTACACCCGACCTAGCACTATTGGTAGGTAATCCACCGCGAATCTGAGCTGATGGCTTCATTTGATCTAGCCAATGCATAATGAAGTTTCTGAAAATCTGACCTACTTTTATGTCTCTCTCTTGAATGCTCTTATGAAATTTGGTTGCCACATCAAATACAGCACGTGTTCGACTGCCAAGTGCCAAACCATGAAGCTGATCAAGAATTTGTATTACAGCACAGATAATAGCTACCAACAAAATCAAATGGATTCGATATATTCATGGCAAAGCATAGGAGAAAAAGGGAAAGGAAAGATGCCCAACTAAAACATGCCAAAGATTTTCAAGTCAGATAAAACCAAGAACCCATGCCTAGTGAACAGGACCCTAGTACAGGATATCAGTAAATACTAATGCTTTGGGAAACCTCATGCATTTTACATTCTAGAAGACAAATACCGAATTATTCACTCTAAAATTTCATTGCATCTCATATCTAACTGGTTATACCTCAAAGTTTTGGATGCTTAGCAACCAGAAAAGAAGGTCAGATCAAAACTAATAAATAGATAGATGCAAAAACTAAAAGTGAATACGGATTACTCCTTACCAGCATTTTTCCAGTATTAAGCAGGGCCTATCATGCCAGTTTTTATAAACACACTACTAAATATCACCACGAAAAATCAACTGTTCCCAGCCACTTTTTAATTATTCCATTCTCAGTCTAAACTAAAAAAGAGAATGAACAAATAACATCCAACAACAACAAAAGTAGTAAACCATATCTCAAAAGAGGACTATAAAAAATTTGGCAAAATTAATTAATTCATCCTCTAATTCATTTTTTGTTTTCAAATTCACCCTCAAAGTAATAAAAGTTTCAAATCCTCCCTCTAAGTAATAAATGTTTCAAATTTGTCCTCTAACTTTAAAAAATGGGTAAATTACACTCATCTCCCCAAGATTTGCTGAAATGTAATGCAGGATTCTATTTTCAAACTTTCAGGAGAGTTCCTGAGGTTTGTAAAAACCTACATTTGACCTCCCAATAACGGTACACTGTTAGTGTTGTTAAATAGGTTATATCTTTTAATAGCATAGATATAAATATTGAGGACCATTATAATTGCAAAAAGACCATAATATCATTCTTTTACTAAACAATGAAAATATCATCTTCTCCTCCCATCATTTGCACGTTGTGACTGAAACATCCTCCTCCGTATTCACAACATGTGTAAGTGATGATGATATTTTCATTGTTTAGTAAAAGAAGGATATCATGGTCATTTTATAATTAATGGTCCTCAATATTTATATCTATACTATAAAAGACATGATCTATATTAAGACAACACTACGGTCAGTGTTAAGGGGAAGTGTAGGTTTTTATAAATCTAAGGGGACTTGTGCTGAAATTTGGAAATAGAGGAGGTGTACTATGGTGCATTTAGGGAAACCAAAGAGACTGAATGTAATTTACCCTTAAAATTGAACACATTTATTTTCTTAGCAAATGTCGTTTGTTGCATTAAAAGGTAGATTTGAAAATAAAACATGTCACTGAAGATGTCATATATAATATTTTTGCCAACTCATATGCTAGATATGATTTTTTTCGTCAATATAATTAGTATTATTTATAAAGAGGATAAACAATTAAACATATTCGATTTGAAACATATATTAATTAGAGGGCAAATTTGAAACAAAAAATATAAGTTAGAGGACGGATTAATTAATTTTGCCAAAAATAAACTACAACTTCCCCAGTTCCCCAAGATAGCCCTTCACAATATTTTTCCTTCCATCAAATTTCATTCTGTTCCTCCCGGACCTTACAAATTTCCATTGTAGTATAGTTTTCCATGAAAACGTATTAAGAAATGGCTACCTGCCATATTCGTATTTGACACCATGTTTAAACTTCCTGAAACATACAAATCTGAACCAGCAACCCAGGCAGGTCATCATTTTTAAAACAGCATAACATGTCCATTTGCATATCAACTACTTGGGGCAGAAGATAGAGAGACTTGACTTTCAAGGAATTGTAAAAGGGAGACAAGAGATACAGCTTGGTACACTAAACTACAAAATCCTCAGTGTCACAAGTTTAATACATTGCAATGGACAAAGGAACAGGGCATTAATTATTTATTCATTATATCATCGTTTTTTTTTTTTTTGGAGCTTTTCTTGTCAATGCATGAATGCAAAACTATTTGCTTACGAAAAAATAAAGATATATCAACCATTTGTTTCTTGGGAGGATGGCAAGAGAGTGAATAGTAAGGAATGGCATTGCTAAACTTTAATAAAACTTGTTTAAAGTTATTTAAAAAAGGGAGTGGAATGGGCAGGGCGGGAGGAACTGCTTGTCCCTCTCTTGGCACTCAAAATCTCCAGTTCTTGTCTCTCCAAATTGGCGGGGGTCAAGGAAGGATACTTCGCTCCCTCATAAAACTTATAAAATATCCAAACATGAAGATAGCATAGCATGATGTGTTCCCCTCCACCCCATACCTTTCTACCCATCCATCCCCCAATCAACAATCAACAATGGATACACCCTTACTTACACTTTGAATCTCAATGTAAAGAGCCAGTAAGGGATTACGAGCAAACAAACCAGATTTACAAGAACGCATTCGAGGAAGAATCACAGAGAAAGATTAGCAAGCATTTATTTATTTATTTATTTTTCGTTTTATTTGGGGGTTTACTCAAGAAAGAAAAGAAAATAGGATAGGAGTACCGTACCGGTGAACAAAATGACGGGTCTTAGAGTGCTTAGGGACTATGACCCTGCGCTGAATCCTAAGAGCAAGCCTGTAAGTTCGCTTCAGACCCAAAAAATACGCAGTTGCCAGTGTAATCTCCCACAGCACCATGATCCCCACTCTCTCTTTCCAGAACTTTCCCAGGCCAGAATGAACAATGGTTTGCGTTTTTCGTTTATATTTCTACTGAAATCTGAATAATATTTAATATGCGTCGTTTACCTGTCGCTCAAGTTTATTCTCCTTCATTCATCATTTCATTTCATTTCCAATTGGGAGCCGCCGCAATTTTCGTTAGCACTGACGTCTATGATCCATCAATTCAGTAGGTTCTCTCTTTCCCTCACTAAGCTGAATTCCTTATTGCAGTTTCATCGTGGCCGTTGGATTTTTCTTTTGCTTCATCTTAACCGTTGATTGTATTGTATGAAAGCCTATTAGCCTCTCGTGCCACCGTTCAGGCCCAGTTTGAACGCAGCCCAACCCAATACCATGGACTAGTAATGCCTATTCTTCCCTTTTTAATTTTTAACTTTCCAAAGGAACTCGACCAAAAGTTTCAAAAGCACTTACTAGCGACCAAAGGGGAACTGACCCAACCAAAAACCAAGCATAACTTTTCAACTCTCTTGGTGTATTGGCAAGTTGGTATACTTAAATACATATAATAAAAGGACTGCTTTATCCTCGGGCCTGCAGGATGTTGGCCTGCTTTCCTTGTTTCACTGAAATGTGATCCTTCGACCAAAACAATATAGTAAGATACAAAGAAAAATAGCTGCCCTAAGCATCGCAGAGCTTAAATCGAATTAAGTGGATTCTTCCAGGTTGGGTCAGGGTAGAAGCCAAAAACAAAACTAAACTCGCTGACCAAAATAAAAGACAACTCAACTCTTACCACACTCGTTTGTTGCTTTCCCAAAAAAAAAAAAGGACTAAACTCAGCTCTTAGCACCCAAGTTTGTCATTATTATTAGGACAAATTACATCTACCTCTTTTAAGTCTTAAATACTACACTTACTCTTTTAGTTTTTAATGTTAAGTGACCTCCCTTAATTTATTTAAGAACATTACACTAATCTCCCTTAATTTTAAAAATTGAATTTAAAAATTTTTAAAACCATTTAAAATGATTATTTTATCCTTTATTATTTATTTCATTTATATTGAATGTCATTCTTTTGCTCTCTTGGCGTTTGAAAACCCAAGTAGTTCAATTCTTATCAAGGAATTGAATTGAATTTAATGCTTTGGAAACAATTTAAGTGAAGGAATTGAAATCACATGTGCATTGAAATCTAACAAAATTAAGGAATCGGAATTAGACCAAAATGGATGTGATTTGGTGTGAGAATTGAATTCCAACAAATGAAAATACCAAAATAACCTTACTTGAATATAACGTTTTGTTCCTAACCTATTAATAAAGAATAAAATAGTAAAAGCAATTAAATCAATTCATTTTAAATTCCATTCCATTTCAAGGAATTAAATTGAATTCTTTAATTTATTGACTCATTTCAAATATAAAAGTTAATTCAATTCCTAAGACTTCTAAATGCCCCGTCATCCATCTCAAAACCTTCCTCAGTACCATCCCCTCCATCTCCCACCTTCTTCTCTATACTGTTAACCATACAACCCAAATCCAACCACAAGCCTCAACAAGATTAACAATACTAAAGTATTAAGGAATAGTTTCCGTAGCCTCTTGAAATTTTTTTAGGGAGCTATGCAAGTTGCGTCCCTCACTAGTGTCATCTCGATATCTCCTTGATCGCCTCAAAGTTTATCAAGCTCTACAATTCCAAGGTCTTGTCTTCATCCCTATATTGTTTTTAATTCTTTTCGCCTTCAATTTGATTAATATTCTCGATCATGATATTCCAATTTGTGCAACATTATTGTTCTTCCAATATGTTTTTGAAGCAAATGGGCTACTATTGCAATGTACTTTGAAAATTGTAATGTTGGACTTCGCACTTTGATCAACATTAGGCATTAAAATCCTTAGAATTGCATTCAGCCATCCTTAATTTGGTTAACCAAGCTTTAGTATTGTGATTATTAGATGCTATGTTGGTTTTGACTAAATACTAGATTGAACTTTTGCATATTGAAATTAATTTAGATAAATAAGCAAGTAACCCAGATGGGTACTTGCTAGAGGGGCTAAGAGAAATATGGTGCTTTTAAGGGTAATTTTGGAATTATAAATATTATTTGGTTGTAAAGGAGGTAAGTGTAATATTAAATAGAATCCTCTTTTACTAGACCAATATACATTGATTAATATTTAAAATGGGAGATATAGAAGACGCTACCCACGAGAAATCCAAGGAGGAAGCTAATATGATATCGGAGAAGCACGAAAAAAGGTCAAAATGGGAGGTACAAGAAGATATCCAAGCAAATGTAGTTATGGACGACGTCACTATTGAAGACGCGTTTCTAAAGAAAGTATGAAGGAGTCGGAAGGTGAACGATCGATAAAATGAAAGTAAAAAAGCTTCCTATAAAGATATGGTCCTTATGGAAGGATGTAGCAAAGATAAACCCAGAGATAATAGCTAAAATTGTTATTGAAGATTATATTTGTTATGATGAAGAGGTTGATCTAGGAACAAGATAACTCCTTGCCTTTCAACCCTAAATCTAGCATTCAGGTTTTTCTTTGAAGAATTTCATGAGTGGTGCAAACCATGGAAACCATGTTAATAGTGAAACCTTTGGGGAAGACTTTAGGCTTGAAAGCTATGGATCGATGGATCCAAAAGTCCTGGGCTAATAAAGGGACTATTCGTGTTCTAGATATGAATAAAGGTTTTTTTATCTTTCGATTCACTAATTAGGGGGATTATACACATGATTTGTGTCACAACCGGGACGAGGACGGGGAGTAATTCGCAGAATTGCAAGAAGGCACGAGACAAATGAGGCTAAGCTAAGATTGTAAGCGGAGGGGTGCATGAAAGAACTCCACAATTCACGTGCTTGACTTAGAGCAATTTTGGGATGGGTGACCTCCTGAAAAGTTTTTCCAGGAAGTGTGTAAGTGAGGACAAAATTTGATTGGAAACCAAGTGTTGGTTTGTGGGGACAAGTCATCAAATCCATAAAGTAGTAGGGAATGTTACACTTTGTTTGAGGTCCCTTGGCTTGTTGTAGATCACTATCTAATGTTCCAGCGCTCGCGTCCGCTCTACCGCTCGGAGATGGAAGGCAATCCAGAAGATGGCTTGGATTCACATTCCAAATCTTCCAATGGAACTCTATAATCAAAATTTTTTGTGAAGGGGGGCTTCGCTTTGGGAACTATGCTAGAAATGGACACCCCTAACATCTATCCATTCCGCGGAAGTTCCTGTATATGTGTTGAGATTGATATGAGGAAGAAACTAATCCCATCCATGACTACTTTGGGCAAAGATTTCAAAGTTGAGTATGAAGGTCTACTTTGGTTGTAACACCCTAATAATTAACCCAATACACCTGGCGTATCTGATTAATTACTAGACTTTACTCTTTGCTTTAGTTCCTTAATCATGCTTTGAAAATACTTAGTGAAATTACGAGCCATTTTTTTTTTAAACATAATTGAAAACGTAAGCGGCTAGCAAGTAAATGATTTAGCAAAATTTAAAAGACACATAGGAATTTACAAACATCACATCATAATATATTGGCTCCATCATCCAAGCATCCATAATTACATATCATATAGATATTTTGCCTACCAACAGAATAAGACTAAGTGTAGGCAATCTAATAAAACATAAATAATATATGGATGGAAGGACATCCATTTAATGGCACCTAGTAATAACACTCTAGGGATAGGGATAGATATCTGAAATATACGAGTGAAACTCAGGATTCAAGTTAGACTTCCAGGTAAAGCCTCAATGTGATTCACGAACGCTTCCTTACTCTTTTTTAAAGACGAGATGGAAAGAAAATAGAGGAGTGAGAAACTTATAAAAGAATCTTCAGTAGGGTACTCACCTCATGATGCATTGTGTCATCATCATCGTCCCAGAACCTGGGTTATTATGAAATAGTGAGCATGCTAAGATTGATTTATTAAGTTCGAAAATATACTTCCAAGGGTCGTCGATTTCAGTCATGCGTCTTATAATGCATCATAAACTTAGCATGTCATGTTTATAATGAACTTTTCCTTTCATATATAATAACATAGTTATGCATAAAATCACATCATATTCCTCATCATCATTTCATAATACTATGCATAGCAGAATATCATATTTCTCATCATCATCTCATAAAATACTATGCATAGCAGAACATCATATTCACATAATGCATTTACTTAGTTTCTTAGGTGACTTAAAGTTACTTTCATCATCATTTTCCTGGGCCACCCTATCTCCACCCTTTTGGGAGTAATCTAGGTTATGAGCTCATACCTTTGCTAGTCGTCACTAGCATATACTTATCCCTTTTGATAAGTTAAACCAAACTCTACCCTTTTGAGAGAACGGGCTAGGGGCAAGAATCACCTTTTCACCATTTATAGTCTCATGGGTCTAAAGGATCATTTTCTAGGATCACCTTTTTCACCACCTATAGTTGAATGGGTCCAAAAGGATCATTTCCTCATAAGTTTAAGTCACCATTAAGTCTTTGCATGTTATATCATAATCATAAGATGCATGAACATTCTCATTGTTTGCAATAGCAACTATAACATGCAAGCCATGAAATCATTCAATAATATAAATTCTCATATGGCATTACATCATCATATAAACTAACATTCCAAACATCAGATATTCTTTAGAGACTTATCATTTAAAACATCAATGGGGCATCATCATCAATTCTTACCGAAAGTTGTCTAAACAATCGAAACTCTAGAATCGGAACCTCAATTATTGAACTAATTAATTATGCATAAGGGATTCATTACCATTATTACCATTAATTATAAGCCTTAGGAACATTATTAGACTATATGGGGCAGCATCAACAGTAAGTCATTCTTAAGGTTTCATGTGCTGAACTGAGTTTTTAACCTTTATCTTGTTACCGTCTTTCCCTTGATACCAAAATTAATTACTAACCCAATTATGAATCATTCTCCTTATCTAAACATAATAAAATCTGGTTCTTAAGGCCACTAAAGAGGTTCTGGAAGATTGTATAAATTTCATTATCTAAAGTTCTTAGAAATCTTGCTTTACGGTTTGTTTATATAGCTAGTTTCTTTTTTAGTTGCATATAATTGTTTCCCTCATCAATAAACATAATAATCACAACTTTAAACATATTAAATCATCATCATACATTGGTAATAAACTCAGATTAGTGGCTGAATCATGAACCTATCATAATCACATTTTAAGTGTACATGGAATACTAGTTTCTTGTAAATTTTGCAAGGCCTCAATTTCTTTTAGAAACTAATTCTTTTTGCTAAACTTGAAAGAATCTTCAATGAATTAAAATTCACTTAAGATAAAAGGAGCAAGTCTTGATCTTAAGAGATTTATGTGATATGAGAATCATAAACATGCTATGCAACCTCATTTTAATCTTGTCATTATAAGGTGATAACTTGGAATTATAAACATGATATGCAAATCCATTTCTTTATCTTTAAGATTTAAGGTGATGACTTGAAAATTAAACATGATGCAAGAGCTTGAAATATAAACATGATGCAAGAAACTGAAGGCGGTAGTCCGCAGGGAGGTGGGAGAAGAGAATCTTAAGAAGCAGAAGGGCGGTCATTCTGCACTAGACCGGTAAAGGGAGAAGAGAATTATTATTACATCTTTTTAAGCTCCAATCTCAAGACTTCTTAAAGAATTAATTCTTTAACTCCAATAATCTTATTTCTTTGCTTGATACTTGGGCAAGTCTTTGAGCTCTAGGATCTTTAGGTGATGACATAAAAATAAACATGTCATGCGTTGATTCTTTTAGCCATTATAAAATAAAGTGAGAGCATAAAATAAATATGAGATGCAACTTCTTTATTATCTTTGAGATTAAGTGACAACTTGAACATAAACATGAAATGCAAGCTTGGAAATTTAAACATGAATATGCAAGTCTCATTTATTCATTCTAAATTTAGTGATGACATAGAAAGTAAACATGATTATGCAAGACATAAACTTAAACATGGATGCAAGTTCATTTTATTTCTTTACTAGAGCTCCTCCAAGACTTTAGAGAAATATAAATTCAACCCAATATATCTTAGCAAGACAAAGTGAAAATACATCTTTCAGTTCTAAACTCAAGATCATAAAAACATCATAAAAATATTATTCTTTAAAGTTTTGCATCAAGTGGAACTTTCAAGCTTTAGAGGCCTAACTTGTGATGGATTCACAACCCACCCTCAAGGTCCTCATCATCAAGCCATCATCTTAGTCCCACCTAGGCCATATGGCTGAATTGTTAAAGAAAAGGAAGAAGAAAACCAAATGGAAAAACTAGAGAAAATCCATGAAATTATCATTTTGAACCAAGAACAACACTTAGCAAAACATAGAAATAAACTTAAAAACAACTCCCTACCTAATTGATTTGAAGGAAAGGAAGAGAACTTGGTTTCCTTGAGTGAAATGAGCAAATATTCTTGAAAAGCTGAAGAAAGAATTTTGGCCAAGAGGAAGAAAGAAGAAGCTTTTGGTGCTCCTAAGACTAGAAATTTGTGTAAGTTATGAACTAAGCATCTAAACTATCTTCAAGCATGCCTATTTATAGAGATTTTGCAGCTCATAAATGGACAAAGGAAGGAAGAAATCTGACCAAAAATTAGAGGAAAAAAAATAAGGAAGAAAATCATTTTGTTTGGTGGCTTAAAACATGGAATCATGTTTCCATGTTTCATGATTCTTTGTTTTCATTCTTTGGATTTTTGTGTAATAATTTTCTGACTTATTACTCAATAATTTCGTGCATTACAGCCTTGTGGAAGAGGATTTTGTGTGTTCCATGTATTTTTTAGGTGTAGGCAAGGTATTCATGCAATTTAGAGAATTTACGGTTAAGGGTTTAAGTGAATTACTAAGCAATTTGGGTGTTTTAAGCATTTTAGGTTCTAATCAATCTAAATAAATAATTTTGACTCTAGATTAATAATTAGAATTTAATAAGCTTTAATTTGAGCCTAATATTGCTTAGGTTTAATTCAGCAAATCAAAAATCTCAAAATTTGTAAAATTGCACAAAGGGGGGGGCAAAACGGTCATTTTACTTAAAAATTGCCCGAGACCACCCGAGCTTAACCAATGGTTAATCATGGCTTAAAAACACCTTTTAACACATTTTAGTGAGGTTCGAGGTTCAAGGACACAGCGATAAAAATTAGAGCGGCCGCAAAGGCGTTTGGTCATTTGTGCGTAAAAGCTCAAAATTAGGATTCTTCTCCTCTATTAACACACATAACACAAACAATCCCTTATTAACATCAAAACATCCCCTTGAGGACGGGTGGGGCCCACGATCCTCATTTTCTGAGTAAAATAACCTCAGAGGGCATTTTGGTCATTTTACACGTCCAGAAAAAGGTTTTGCAATACTTCACGAATTGCTCCTAACTTCTCTTCTAACGTTATATTCCTTTATTAAGGATTGTTTGGTCTAAATTTTATATAATATTTACCTACGGTAATTCGGTAATTCCTAATGACAGTAAAAATTCCAGTAAAAATTGGGCGTTCACATTATT
>JAMLFY010000988.1:0-19238 GCA_030441495.1 Dalbergia oliveri
ATTCTATGATAGTATGTGCATATCTAACTGTGTATGTTTGAGATATATGCGGAAAACAGAAACAAGGCTTAGAAAGAATTGAGAGGGGAAGGCAAAAAGAAGGACTTCCCTGAGAAGTGATGAGTCGATAGACGTGTCGGCTAGGCATAGACCTTGAGTGATCCAAATGGAAAAAATGAAGTTCGATGATTTCTAGAGGATGAACTCATGTCCTAGGGTCTATGGTCCTTGTGAAATTGTGGATTGTGAATGTATCTCTCTTGAGAATAAGCATTCCCTATGTTGAGAAAATTGAGAAAGACATGAGAAATGGAGTTTCTAATTATGCATATTATTACTCGATTGATTATTGTGATACTATCCTTAGTTCCCCGGGTTTTCAAAATTTCTATGTATGTGTTTGTATGAATATTGTATATGCATGAATTGCTTATCCCTACTGTATATAGTATTTGGGGGAAACTACCCTACTTAGAATTTTATATTATTCTCATCCCTGGCTGTGCAACTTATTATATTGTTCAACACTTTTAAGATGCCATCCCAGTGTTATTGGATTTGCCAACAGACCGTGTGTGGCAAATACTATCCATTGGACGCATGTATGGCGTTGGTTATTCCCAGTTTTGTACTCACATGTTCTTTGATCGCCTCCTTCAGGACTTCAGTCTTTACCGCCAACTTTTACCCCGCTTTTCCCATTACCGTGTGTCCCTTTACATGGCCCATCCTGGAGTGTTTGAGATTTCCTCGCTCACCCGTAATATCACCAAGGAGATGCACCGTTTTGTCATCCTCCTCATCTGAACTCAGATCCCTCCTAGGACCCATGTAACACCCTCCAAATTACCACATTTACTTCAGTATGGACACAGGAATTAGTAGAGTATTACTTGGTAAGTTCCTGACCTATACTAGTTGAATAATCATGACACGAAATGTCGCAATACATATACCATGATAAAGATTTACATATAGGGGTATAGTGTTTTTACACCACTATATACATACATCATAAGGGCAAGACTAACAAAGTGACCCCAAAAAGTACAGGACTCATGAATCTGGCTAATCCTACCTGAATACCTAACCTATCAAACACCCTGCGACAAAATAGCATATGCACATATACAACAGAACAAAGAAAACTAAAAGTACATCAGGCCGTAGGTAGGTAAGGTCCTAACACTATCCTATGTCTATGTACAATGCATCCGTCTCTAAGGCCTCTATTCCTCGTGTAGGAAACCATTGGCCATTCGAGCGATGACCTCTCCTCCATCCTGTACCTGGCTTTAGAAGGATCTGAGTCTAGATGAAGGAGGATGATGAATCGGGTGCGTCTCTGTTACACGGCTGGAGCGAGCCTGGAATCTCAAACATGACAGGATGGGCCATGTGAAATGGGCACACCGTCATAAGGAAAGCTTGTTTAGTCCGGGCGAAATTGCAAGGCACTGAAGGAGCAATCAAGAACACATAATTCTGAACCTGGGAATAACCAAATTGGCACATGGAGTTCACAATGCCAGATCATATTGCCACACCCACTGTGGCGATCACAGAAAAACACTGGACGGCATCTGTCAATTTTAACAATAAAATACATACAACTCAGGGGTGAGAATAATATAAAATTCTCAGGAGGGAAGTTCCCCATATACTATACACAGTAGGGATAAGCAATTCATGCTTATACAATATTCATACAAATGCATACACAGGAATCAGAGAACTCTAGGCCGGGGAACTAAGGATAGTATCACAATAATCAATCAAGCAATAATATGCACAATCATAAACTCCATTCCTCGTGTCTTTCTCAATTTTCTCAACATAGGAAGGCTTATTCTCCAGAAAGAGATACATTCACAATTCATATTTTCACAGAGGACAAGACTGCCAGGACATGAGCTCATTCCTATTCGAGATCATTGAACTTCATTTTTTTCCATTTCTGGATCACTCAGAGGTCTATGCCTAGCCGACACGTCTATCGACTCACAACTTTTCTAGGGAAGTCCTTCTTTCTGCCTTCCCTCTAACTCTTCTAAGCCTTGTTTCTGTTTTCCCATATGTCTAATATACACAGTAAGATATGCACATACTAACATAAGATTTCAGCCATTTCCACATCTCATTATTCTGGCAGAATTGAAGTTCTAGGCACAACAATTGGTTACCATGCCAAACAATCATTCCACCCTGAAGGAAAATTTCACATGACACTTCAATGTGTCTAAAACAACCTGTAAAAATTCCAGGGCAATCAGAGTTATATAACTACTTCAATAAAATAGGCAAATCTGGTGGTCAGAAGTCACAAATTCATGGTCCAGACTTGTGTTTTCAAATATTTAACCCTAGAATTTGATGAAATCAAGGTACAAGAAAATTCACAGAGGTATTTCAACATGTTATTAGTCTTGTGTAAAAATTTCAGGAGCTTCTCAATCAATTGCTATGATTAAAAATTGCAAGTTTGTTACTTCAGTCTCAACAATTAGACAGCAACAGTTACAATCGGTTCCTAATTTTTTTGAGGCATCAAACCTTAAAAAAATACCCTAGAAAATTCGTGTATTTAGTTTAAGGGCTTGTTAGACATATAATTTTCATGGATCATGAAACCACCACAAATTTTCCAGAAAATTCGTGAGAAATTCTGATTACAGAGCAGAATTCAGTCCAGCAACCTAGTTCCAATTTCACTTGAGAGAAAACCCATTTTAAAACCATCCAAACCCAACACAAAAATTCATACATCAATATCAATATGTTAACCATCAGAATCATCAAAATTTTCGGAATTAGGGCAAGCCAAAACAGAATTGAAAAATTCCACAAAAAGGCAGCAGAAAACCCTACTCTTGATGGCCCAGGAGTCTTTATCTCTAGCTTGTTTTAAGTTGTGATTTCTTCACAACCAAAACTCCCCACACAACCTCAAACCCTCCTCTGATCACTGATGGATGTGCAAGAAGGATAGGGTTCTTGAAATTTCAATCGGTTATAATTGTAGGTGGAAGTGTAGATCAATTTTTGTGAAGGAAGATTTGGGTTTTGATGATTCTAAGCTAGGGTTTTTGTGAGATGAACACAAGGTGAAGCTCTTGGCTATGGAGGACTTCCAGCTCTGATTTCTCCTTGAAATGGCCGAATATGAGCATGGCTTGGTTAAGAAGATTAAGTGACTAGGCTTGTCATAAATGCAAGGCAAGATATTTGTAGAAAATCATGATGAATTTGGTGACTAGGCTATGATGGATGGCGGATTTGATCTTGGATTCCAGGATTGAATCCTAGCCTTCACTTGTCTTAATTGGGGGATATTATTTAGTTGTAGTGATGGAAATGTCTTTCTGTTAAACCACACACCGAAATCTCTACCGACGGTAAACGCCGTATCTCACTCAACCCGATATTATCCGAAATTTAATTCTAGGTATAAAATTATTGTTCCCACACATTCCTAATCTTATTCTCATATTCTTAGTTTTCGGGCACCTCTGTTCTTAATCCCAGCTTCCGCTTGGAGCCGCGGCCCGCCAAGTACTATTCACGTTTTTTTTTTTTTTGGACTCTCATGAGTCATTCTCATCACACCTGTTCCCTGCCAGAATTCTAATATTCCTATTAAGTTTTCCTCGATTAATATCTTAAAGAAGACTAGGATGTTATACAGTGCCCCGCGGAGGAGAGGTCATCGCTCGATGGCCAATGGCTTCCTGACGAGGAGTAGACCTCAGAGTCGAGATGCATTGTACATAGAAATAGGATAGTGTTAGGACCTTACCTACCTAGAGTAGAATGAGATGTACTTTTGGTTTTCTTTTGTCTCGTTGTATATGTGCATATGCGTTTCAGCAGGGTACTCCAGAGTAGGTTAGCACCCAGGTAGGGCATTAGCCTCGTTATCGAGTCCTGACTTTGGGGTCATTTGTTGGTCTTGCCTTATGAATAAATATATATATAGCGACCTTATTATGCCCCCATATGTAAATGTCGTTATGATAGTATATGTATTGCAACATTTCGTGTCATTGATTATTTCAACTAGTATAATCGAACTTGAGGAAATACTCTACTAATTACTATGTCCATACTCGAGTAAATGTGGTAATTTAGGGTGTTACATTATGGTATTAGAGACTCCATCCTATGCCTTGGCATTTTACCGACTATGTTTCCGTGGTAGTTGTTATGCATGATGATGCATATATATATATATATATATATATATATATATGTGTGTGTGTGTGTATACATGATTGGCGAAACGTTGTGGATTACCGCCACACTTGGATTGGTATTGAGCCTGAATTAACTTAATATTTTGTTTGGTGTGACAAGAATCAATGACTTCAATCGCAGAACGAGGAGCTGGAGCAATGGAACAATGTTGATATGATGAACACTTTCCATGAAATGGTTGAGCCATGAGGGAGCAAGCCCCATTGCCAACCGAATGATTGAACGATTACACCGCAATGAGCAGCACCATGTTGGTAACCCAGGAGGAATGAAGTAGATGTAGAATATTATAAATTGCTGATTTAGGAAGGCAAACCCCCCGCCTTTTCCAGGAGCTTTCGATCCTATAAGCAGCAGGAACGGATCAAGGCAACCAAAGATTTTCTCGCTTTACCCGGATAGAGATTCAAAAAGTGGCTTTTGTCACCTATATGCTGGAAGTAGATGCTGAATTCTGGTGGGTAGGTACTAGAGGACTTTCTAAGCCTCCGCACTCTAAGTCACCTGGACATTTTAAGGAGGCTTTTTATCACAAGTACTTCCCTTCTGAGAAATTCGAAGGAGTTAGAATTTATGGCCCTTAGACAAGGTCCTATGAGTTGCGGAGAGTATACCGCCAAGTTTGAGGAACTTTGCAAATTTTCTATGATTTACCAGTGTGTACCCAAAAATGAAGTTTGGAAATGCATGAAATATGAAAGGGGTTTACGTGAAGATATTGAAGCCGCCTGAGCCTCTTGGAAATTTGAGATTATCCTACTTTGGTGAACAAATGTCGATGCGCTGAGGAGTCTAACAAGAAGTTGGCAAACCTCTAGTATGCGCAAACAATGTCAGGAGAAGGACTAGCGCTTTAAGGCCCTCGATTCAAGCCTATGCACCAATCTAAGGGAAGATTTCCACGAAACAACAACAACAACAACAACAACAGAGGAAACAGATACAATCTCCAGATTCGGAGGCAATGAGAGAGTGTTTCATGCGGAAAATATCACAGGACCCTTGCCTGACCACACAAATCACATGCTTTGGTTGTGGGAAACTAGGACACAAGATCTTCGAGTGTCCTAATAAGCAAGCTCAGGCTTCATCCCAGGCCATAACAACTAGGACGTGTTTTTGCTGTGGATGCCAGGAGATTTCTCAATCTGCCACTTTAATTGGGTAGTTGAAAATAAATGATTATTCTAGACGTACTGTATGATTTGTGCCTCCCATTCTTCATATCCTATGATGAAGACAAAAGTTAGGATTACCTGTGTTCTAGCTATCATATGACCTTCTGTATCCACCCCTACTGCGAATCCTAGAAGAACTTGTCAAGCATGCATGACCACTTCTCTTTTTATAAATGCTAGAGAATTTAATGCAAATTTGTTTTGTCTACCTTTGTCTGGCTAGAAGTCATTTTAGGTATGGATTGGCTGTACCAAATTATGTGCTTTTGCATTGTCCAACTAGAACTGCTATATTTCTTCTCATGTCTTCCTTGATTCGTGGTTCCTTTTTCTTTACTTGGACCTAGTAACACCTAACCCTAGTAAGGTAGGCCGTGAATATGTCCTCCTTCTCAGCTGAAACCAGTGAAACCGAAGTATCTATGACTTGAAAGATTGATTCCAAGGTGGACTATCCAGATGTGTTCCCAGAAGGATATTCGAGAGTTTTCGCCTAAGCGGGAAGTCAAATTCTCCATTGAGTTGGTCCCAGGGATTAGGTCTTATTTCCATGCCCTTATAGGATGTCCCTTAGATTGAAGGAATTAAAGTCACAAATTGAAGAGCTACTAGGAAGCACTTTATTAGACCTAGGCCTCGCCGTGGGAGCCCCGTCTTTTGGTAAAGAAAAGGACGGGCTATGAGGCTTTGTGTGGATTACAGGAATTTAACAAATAACGATCAAGAACAAGTACCCTCTGCCAAGAATCGATGACCTTTTAGATCAATTACGTTGGGCAATTGTTTTAAAGATTGACCTTATAATCGTGTTACCATCAATTTAGTTTGGATTAGCATTCTCAATACCTTCAACTTATACCCACATTATGAGTATAAGGTAATGTCTTTTGGACCTACCAAATCGGTGGTATTCATGAAATTATATGAACCGATTTTCCGCCCGTACTTGGATAAATTCGTAGTTGTCTTTATAGATGACATACTTATTTATTCAAGGACCAAAGAGGAACATGCAAAGCATCTTAGGGTTGTGTTACAGATCCTAAGGGAGAGGAAGTTGTATGCTAAACTGTCAAATGTGAATTCTGATTGGAGAGGTTAAGTTCCTTGGTCATGTTGTGTCGCGAGAAGGAGTTTCCTAGATCCCAAAGTAGAATCCATACTTAATCTCTGGTACCCTAAACTACGGAATGGTATTTTAAGCTTCTTGGATTAGTGGATACTATAGGCGATTTATTATGGGTTTTTCCCAGCTAGCTCTACCTTTGACCAAGTTAACTTGAACGAATGCTCAATTCAAATGACGTGAGAATGTGAGAATAGTTTTCAGGAGTTGAAGGAGAAGTTGATCATAGTCCCATCTGTGCTACTTACCTTATGGACCCTTCGAGGTTTATTGACGCTTTGAGTAAGGGCTTAGGGTGTGCTTATCCAGGACAATAAATGTGGTTGCTTATGCCTTTCAGTCTGACCCCACGAGGTGAACTATCCAACCCATGATCTTGAGCTTGCGCTATGGTTTTTGCTCAAAGATCTGCCACCATCTCTTATGGTGTAGTATTCAATGTTTTCTGAATCATAGAAGTTTAAAGTACCTCTTTGATCAAGAAAGAATTGAATATGAGAGAGAGACGGTGGATAAATTCCTAAGGATTATCCAGTTTAATTGTAATTACCACCCAGGCAGGCAAACGTTGTGGCTGATGCATTGAGCAGGAAGTCCCTCAAGTGTAGCATGCATGATGATCAAGGAAATGTCAGTCCATTGTGTTTGTACGATTTAGGAGAAGCAAGATTGTTAAGGAATTCTGACCAGTCAATCAAACGACGGAACAAATCCAGGAAGATTAAGGATAAAATCCTCATCTGCTTGTAGCAAAGTCGTCAAAGAGTTAATGAATAAATGAAGGAAGCCTTTAGAGTTTAAAGAGGGAAAAGAGCATGTGTTCCTAAAGGTCACATCCCCAACTATCCGTTAGTGAAGAAGTTTGAAGGTCAAAAGCTTGTCAAATAGCCCTACCCCCGTCTTTATCCAATCTCCATGATGTCTTCCATATATCTCAACTTAGAATGTACCACCCAGACTCCACCCATATCATTGAACCCGAATCTATACAGCTCACCGATCACTTGACGTTTCAAGTGCCTCCCGTCAATTCGGACATAGAAGAGAATCAAGCAACTGAGGAATAAAGCAGTGAACTAGTCAAAGTAGCTTGGGGTTGCTTAGGAAATGAAGAATTCACATGGAGTTAGAGTCAACTATGAAGAGAGACTATCCAGAATTGTTTCCATGTATTGCTAATTTTAAGGCAAAATTTTTTACTTAGGTGGGTGGTAATGTAACATCCTAGTTTTCTTCAAATATTAATTGAGGAAAACTAATAGGAATATTAGAATTCCAACAGGAACATTGTGATGAGAATGACTCCATGAGGGACTAGAAAAAAAAAAAAATGTGAATAGTATTCTACTGCTCTAGACCTTCTGGAAATAAACTAATCCTAATTCAGGACCCTGAACCTTGCCTCTCAAAGGTTAAGAAAATATGAGAATAATACTAAATGTGTGGGAACGATAATTTTATACCTAGAATTAAATTTCATGGTATATTCTAGGTGATATCGGGTATCCTGTTTACCCGTCGGGAGATTTTCTGTGTGGTTTTTAACACGAAAGACATTTCCATCACTACAACTAAATAATATTCCCAAATTAAGACAAGTGGAAGGCTAGGATTTAATTCTTGGAATCCAAGACCCAATCCTACAGCCATCCATCATAGCCCAGCTACAACCAAATTCATCATGATTTTCTACAAATATCTTGCCTTGCATTTATGACAAGCTTAGTCATCTTATCTTCTTAAACAAGCCAAGCATCAAACTCGGCTTGGAGGGAAAAACCAGAGGAAGAAGTGCCTCCATAGCCAAGAGCATCACCTTGTGTTCATCTCACAAAAACCCTAGCTTAGATCATCAAAACCCAAATCTTCCTTCACAAAAATCCATGATCTACACTTCCACCTCTACAATTATAACCAATTGAAAATTCAAGTAACCCATCCTTCTTGCACATCCATCATGATCAATAGAAGGGTTTGAGGTTGTGTAAACTGAGTTTTGGTTGTGAAGAAATCACACCTTGAAGCAAGCTAGAGAATAGAACTCTGTTGTTCAAGAGTAGGGTTTCCTCTGCCTTTCTTGTGGAATTTTTCAATTCTATTTTGGCTTGCCCTAATTCTGAAAATTTTGATGATACTGATGGTTAACATATTTATATTGATGATGAATTTTTGGTTTGTGTTTGGATGGTTTTAAAATGGGTTTTCTCTCAAGTGAAATTTTGGTACTAGGTCGCTGGACTGAATTTCTGTCTAAATTAGAATTTTTCATGAATTTTCTGGAAATTTTTTGGGTGGTTTCATGAACCATGAAAATTATATTTGTAGTTAACCTCTTAGACTAAACACACGAATTTTCTTAACCCTATAATTCTAGGTTTGATGCCTCAAAAAAATTAGGAATCGAATTGTAACTTTGGCTGTCTAAATTGTTGAGACTGAAGTAACAAACTTGTCCAAATTTTTAATCATAGCAATTGATTGAGATAGCTCCTGAAATTTTTACACAAGACTAATAACATGTTGAAATACCTCTTGTGAATTTTTTGTACCTTGATTCCATCGAATTCTAGGAAATGCATTCTAGAACACAAGTTCTTACTATGAATTTGTAACTTCTTACCACCAGATATCGATTTTTTTATTGAAGTGGTTATATAACTCTGATTGCCCTAAAATTTTTACAGGTTGTTTTAGACACATTGAAGTGTCATGTGAAATTTTCCTTAAGGGTGGAATGGTTGTTTGGTATGTAACAAATTGTTGTGCCTAGAACATCTATTCTGATAATGAATGGAAATGGCTGAAATTCTATGAGTATTGCATATCTTACCTATGTTTGAGATATATGGGGAAAAGAGAAACAAGGCTTAGAAGAATTGAGAGGGAAGGCAAAGAAGGACTTCCCTAGAAAAGCTATGAGTCAAGAGACATGTTGGCTAGGCATAGACCTGAATGAATTCGAAAATGGAAAAATGAAGTTTGTGATTTAATAGGAATGAACCATGTCCAGGCTTTATGGTCCTCTGTGGATTGTGATTGTGATGTATCTTGATGAGAATAAGCCTTCCCTATGTTGAGAAAATTGAGAAAGACATGAAGAAATGGAGTTTCTGATTTCTATATTATTATTCCAATTCAATTATTGCTGCAACACCATCCTTAGTTCCCCTTATCGTGTTCAAGATTTCTATGTATGTGTTTGTATGAATATTGTATGTGCATGAATTGCTTATCCCTACTGGATATACATCTTGGGCCTCACTACTGAAGGTTTAATATTATTCTCAAATCATCTTGATGATATTGTTCATCAAATGCCTCCCTGAGGATTTCTGATCGGAATCGTGCCCTGGCAATATGATCCGCATTGACCGCATGTACGCCGTTTGGTTATTCCCAGTTCCGACCACATGTTCTTTGATCCTCCTTCTTCAAGGACTTCGGTCTTTGCCGGAGACTTCACCCCGCTTTTCCTATGACTCTGTGCCCCTTCACATGGCCCATCCTGGATGTTTGAGATTCCCCTCGCTCCACCCGTATATCAACGCGAGACGGACCCGTTCCGTCATCCCCCCCATTCCTCAGAAGATCCTGTAGGATCCCCTGCCCGCTTGAGGAGAGGTCATCGCTCCGATGGCCAATGGCTTCCTACACGAGGTAGTAAGACCTCTAGAGAATTTGAATGCATTGTACATAGAAAAAAAAAAAAAAAAATAGGATAGGCGTTAAGCCTTACCTACCTAGACTCTAAATGTACTTTTGGTTTTCTTTTGCTCGTCATGTATATGTGCATATGCCGTTTTTGTCACTGTGTTCCGAGGCTTAACAATTGAGGAGGGATTAGCCTCGTTCGCATCGAGTCCTGGTACTTTTCTGGTCATTTTGTTTGGTTCTTTCCCTCAGGATCTACAGCAAAATAGCAGGTGATCTTTACATTATGCCCCCATATATAAAATCTCGTTTATTATAGAGATAATGCACCGTCATTTCTATTTATTGATTATTTCAATGAGTATAGATCCCTAGAACTTGCCAGCTAATACTCTACTAATTACTATGTCCATATTTCTAGAAATGTGGTAATTTGGAGGGTGTTACAAAAAGCTAAGGTAAGTTCAGTAATTTGAACATTTTCTTTGAGCTAAAAACACAACTTCTCAAATCATAGAAACATAGAAACTACTCCCTACCTAATCTATTTCTAAGGAAGGAAGAGAACTTGGTTTCTTGGAGTGAAATGAAAGAAAATATTCTTGAAAACTCTGAAGAAGAATTCAGCCAAAAGAAATGTGAAATGAGAGCTTTTGGTGCTCCTAAAACTAGAATTTGTGTAAGTTATGAGCAAGGCTTCCAAGGCTTCTCAAGAAGCATATTTATAGAGGAATTCAAAGCTCATGTATGACAAGGAGGAGGCATAATTTTCGATTTTTCATGGGGAACAAAGGTAGGAAAATCATTTCTTTGTTTAAGGCATGTTTTATGCCATGTTTTAGGGAATTTTTTGGCATTTTGTTTTAATGCATTATCTTGCAACAATTCTAAATGATTATGGCTGAATTATTTCGTGCATTACAGCCTCATGGAAGAGGGTTTTGTGTTTTCCATGTATTATTTAGGTGTAGGCAAGGTATTCATGCAATTTAGAGAATTTACGGTTAAGGGCTTAGGTGAATTAGTAAGCAATTTGAGTTTTTAAGCAATTTTAGGTTCTAATCAATTCAAAAAAATAATTTTGACTCTAGATTAGTAATTAGAATTTATAAGCTTAATTTCAGCCTAATATTGCTTAGGTTTCAAGACGAATCAAAAATCTCAAAATTTGTAAAATTGCACAAAGATGGGAAACGGTCATTTTACTTAAAAATTGCCCAGACTACTGAATTAACCAATGGACAATCATAACTTAAAAACATGTTTTAAAATATTTTAGTGAGGTTTGGTCTCAGTCCTATGCAACTTAAAGTTAAAAGTGATAGGGCGTTTTGTTATATTTTGTGTGTTTAGAGCTCAAAATTATGATTCTTCTCCTCTATTAACACACATAACACAAACAATCCCTTATTATCATCAAAATATCCCCTTGAGGACTGGGTGGGTCTACGATCCTCATTTCTTCAGAAAATAACCTTAGGGGCATTTTGGTCATTTTACACGTACAGAAATTCTGGTTCAACTCTCACACGAATTGCTCCTAACCTTTCTTCTAATGTTATATTCCTTTGTTGAGGATTGTTCGTTTGGAATTATACTTAAAAATTACCGTGTAATCGGATTTCTAACGACAGGAAATTAACAGGAAATTTGGGCCACACCTCTCCTAGATCCTGAGTTCAAGGATCACCAGCCAAGCGCGGCATGCGTGGAGTGACGAGAGGTTAGATCACTTGTACAAGAAGGCACTGAACAATAGAGTTCTGCAAGACCTCTAAGCACAGCTGGTACATATTACGAACTGTTACACACCAGTAATTTAGAACTGATCATATAGGATGGGACTAAACATATCTGAGGATGGCTTATATGAATTGATTGATACTACCTATGCCAACAATATGCATCTTTCTTTTCAGGTAGCCCATCACAAAAGAACTCCACAGTTAAGCATGTTTCGGTGGAGAGCAATTTTGAGACCTGTTACCTTTAGAAAGTTTTCCAAGCTTCAGAGGTTTCTCATATGGCATCACAAAACCATTGTCTTGAAACCTTATCATCAGGCTTAAAGTTTTTCATATGAAAAGGCTCCAAGGCCAAAAGGAAGAAGAGGAGGAAAGAGCTTTGAAAACCAAGAGAAATCTAAAACTTCTCAAAAGAAAGTAAAGAAAACTTTGAAATAAAACCCCTACCTAAAGAAGTCTTGAAAGAAATAGAAGAAACTTTCTCTATCTCTATGGATGAGAGACAAAATCTTCTCTTTTGGTGAGGATGATGGTTTCGCCAAGGGAAGAGCACAAGGAAGATGAATTTTCCTTGAGAAAGTAAGCTGGAAATGGAAAGGTTAAGTGTTTGAGAATGTGTTTGAGGTGAAGGGAGGTGTAATTTCAAGGTTGTTTATGGTGGTTTGTGTGGTGGAAAGGTTTTTTTGATGGTGGAAAGGTTTTTTTGATGGTGGAGGAAAAAGAACAAGATGAAGAGAACTTTGAGGGAAAATGAGAGAAAATGCAAGAAAGCTAAGCTTGGCAAATGATCTAAAATTAACCAAGTTCTTCAAGGCTTGGTATTTATAGAAAAATGAAACTTTGTAGCTGATTTGGAACCAAAAGGAGTTTACTTTCAAGGTCACAAAGGGAGGAAAAAATCTCTTTGATTGGTATGGTTATGAGGACGGCAAATGTATGGTGAGGATGGCTTCAAGTATGGTCCAAATATGGCTCAAGGCATGGTCTTTGGAGCGAAAACAAAATCAGCACATGTGACACAAATCTGGGAGGACGAATTCAGCCAGGATTTTCCAGCCAAAGGAGAACGAAATTGTCCATGTAATTGTGGTTTAATGATGTGTTTAGGTGTTTCTTTGATTAAGGTTTTGATTAGGAGTTTGTAAGAAAGTGTTTAGGTGATGGAATGGTCAATTAAGGTTGTCAGACTTATTTAGGGTGACTTGCTAGATTAACAAATTAAAACCATTCTCTAGTCAAATGAAGGTATGGGCACAATTCCTTAATTTAGGAATTGGAGAGAAAAAACACTATTCAAGATTCGATGACTAGGAATCTTGAATCAAAAGATGTAATTAGAGTTTAATCAAGCAATCTTAGGTTCTAATTAACCTTAATAATTCATTTTGACTCTAGATTAATTATTGAAATAAATTAATCTTCGATTAGAGCCTAATATTGTTTAGGTTTATTAATTACGTCATTAGGCTCACTTGGACACGTCTTCTGGGGCAAAATGGTAATTTTGCACTAAAACTGCTCCTGGACCTTTTTGCCTCAAATGAAACATCAAAAACCACTCAAAAACATCATTACGAACTTTCTAAAAAAGTTCTGTGCTCAAACGGCACCTTTACCGCGTAAATGTCTGAGGGTATTTTGGTCATTTTGAGCCAAAATTCGGAAACGAGATTTTCACCTCGATATCAAACATAGGCTTATAATCCTCTTCAAACATTGAGTTCACCCATTTGAGATGCTGTTCGACCCTTTATTCTAAGTAAAAATGACCTTAGGGGCATTTTGCATTTGTACTCAAAGATAATATTTACACTGGTGCTACCAAGATGTATCAATGTTTGAAGAAGATGTTCTGTGGCCAGGATTGAGAAGGAAATAGTTGCTTAGGTTAGTAAATGGTTGGTTGCAAAAGGGAAGATTCAGCACCAAAAGCCTTCAGCTAAATTGCCCAACCCCCTTGCTATAGTTGGAGTTAATAGCATATCCATAGATTTGTGACCGGCCTACCTAGGACCTGAGCGCCCATGATGCTATTTGGGTAATAGTGGACAGATAAACCAAGTTGGCCCATTTCCTACCTATCAGATGATAACTTTTCCCTGATAAGTTAGCCTAGCTATACATACAAGAAAGATAAGGTCACATGGAGCTTCATCGATGATAATCTTGGATCGAGAAGATTCTCCTTTACATCACGGTTTTGTGAAACGTTTCAAAGGGCATTTGGTTCAAGTTGTGTTTAAGCATGGCTTACCACCCTCAAACAAATGGTTAATCAAAGAACTATCCAAACATTAGAAGATATGCTAGGGGCGTGTGTCTTGGATAGAAAAGGGAGTTGGAATAAGCACCATTATCAAGTTCGCATATAACAACAGTTATCATGCGAGCATTAGTATGGCACCGTATGAAGCGTTGTATGGAAAGGAAGTGCCATCGCCTTTGTGTTGGCATGAACCCAGAACAAAGCATGTTAGGACGGAAGTAGTGAGGAAACCAGGAACAAATTAGAAAGATTAAGGATAGAATCTTGATTGCCCAAAGCCGACAAAAGAGCTATTGGACAAGCGGTGAAAGCCATTGGAATTTCAAGAGGGCGAACATGTTCTTAAGAATTACTCCCACTCCAGGCATAGGTAGAGCCATACGAGTCAAAAAGTTGAGTCTCATTTCTGTCCTTTGAAATTCCAGGAGAGCGAGGAGATGCCTACAAAATAGCTCTACCTCTAACCCTGTCTGAATCTTCATGATGTCTTTCACATCTCCCAGCTTAAGAATACCAATCCGATCCTAGCCATGTGTTATAGCAAGAGCATGTGCAGGTAAGGGAGGACTAACCTTCAATCTACCACCAACGAGGATCATGGACCATGGTGTCAAGCAGTTTGAGGAAAACAAGTCCGTCCTTTGGTGAAAATGGCGTCTGGACACGACAAGATGGAAAAGTATACATGGGAGTTGGAATCCAAGATGCAGGATGAAGATACCCAAGCTTCTCAAGGTGACAAATTTCGAGGGCGAAATTCTTTTTAAGGAGGGGAGTAAATGTAACGCCCTCACTTTTTCCTGTTGAGTACAAATGATCAAATGCCCCTAAGGTCATTTTTACCCTAATTTAGGATGGTCGACCTACACTCCTCAAATGGGTCAACTCAATGTTTGAAGGGGATTATATTTGTTATGTTTGATATTGAGGTGAAAATCTTGTTTTCCAAACTTTCAGCTCTAAAATGACCAAAATACCCCTATACGTTTTACGAAGGTAAAGGTGCCGTTTGAGCCCTGAAATTTTCTAGAAGGTAAAGTTCAGAATGATGTTTATGAGTGGTTTGATGCTTAGCTCAGCTTGAGGTTCTTTAGCAGTTTTAGTGTAAAATTACTATTTTGCAACTGAAATTGTGTAGTGAGCTTAATGACGTAATTAAGCAAACATAAGCAATATTAGGCTCCAATCAAATATTAATTTATTTTGATAATTAATCTAGAGTCAAAATAATTTAAGGTTAATTAGAACCTAAGATTGCTTGGTTAAACTCTAATTACATCTTTCTTTTATTCAAGATTCCTAGTTATGGAATCTTAATAGTCTTCTCCAATTCCTTAAATTAAGGAATTGTGCCCATACCTTCATTTGACTAAAGAATGGTTTTAAATTGTTAATCTAGTAAGACCACCCCTAAATCAAGTCTTGACAACCTTAATTAACCATTACCTCACCTAAACACTTTCTTACAAACTCCTAATCAAAACCTTAATCAAAGAAACACCTAAACACATCACTAAATCACAATTACATGAACAAATCATCCTCCTCCCCTTGGCTGGAAATCCTGCCGAATTCATACCCCAAGAAATGTGTCACATGTTGATTTTATTTCACTCCAAAGACCATACCTTAAGCCATGCCTTGCCCATACCTAGCCATACCTCCAACCATGCCTTTAAATGACAAGCTTTTGAAGATATTTTCCTCCCCCAAATGGCCAGAAACCATCGGCCTCTTCTTCCTCAAATCAGCCTCCAGGTTTCAATTTTCTATAAATACCAAGCTTTGAAGAACTTTGTTACACTTTAGAAGCCTAGCCAAGTTTAAGCTTTCTTGCATTTTCTCTCATTTGCTCTCAATTTCTCTTCATCTTACTCTTCTTCCTCCTCCTCAAAGAAACCTTTCCACCACCACAATCCACCACAAACAACCTTAAACCACCACTCTCACCTCAAACCACCTCCCAAACACTAACCTTTCCATTTCTAAGCTTGCTTTTTCAAGGAAAAATCATCTTCCTTGAGTTCTCCTTTGGCCGAACCTTCATTGCCATTCAAAGAGAGATTTTGTCTTCTCATTCCTTCAAGAACACAAGCTTCTTCTCATTTCTTTCAAAACTTCTTTAGGTAGGGTTTTATTTCAAAGTTTTCTTTATTCTCTTTGAGAAAAGTTCTAGATTTCTCTTGGTTTTCAAAGCTCTTTCCTTCTTTTCTTCATTTTCTGCCTTGGAGCCTTTTCATATGAAAAACTTTAGCTTGATGATGAGGTTTCAAGATAATGGTCTTGTGATGTCCATGTAAGAAACCTCTAAAGCTTGAAAAACTTGGTCTTGGACCATATATGCTTTTGGTTTCTTTCCTTTTTCTTTGCTCAAGTTTTCAATTTTTCCTTTTCTTTCTTTCTTCTCAAGGTTTCAGTTTCTTTCCTTTCTTTGAACAAAGTTTGATAAAATGTTAAGTAGATCACAAAAGTTTTGTTAAGAAAATTAATCATATGTTTTCAAAGAGCTCTAAGCTTACCCTTGCCAACCTTAAAGTTGGTCTGGTTTAAAAGTTTACTCTAGATTAAAGCCCATGAGCAATAAAATAAAGAATATGAGTAGTTCTTTGTATGCTTGTTTAGATAAGTGTTGAGGTTTATGTCTTAGTCCATTTTCTTGAGCTCTGATGATGAAGTTCAAAACCAAAGGCTTCTTTGAAGATTTGGTGCTAAGAACTCTAAAGCTCACTTTATGTTGTTAAGATACATATTGGGTTAAGGTTATGATGTTCCTCTAAAGTCTTGCAAGAGCTCTAGTTAAATAAAATGAGTTGCATTCATGTTTAAGTTTATGCCTTGCATATCATATTTATTTTGATGCCATCACTAAGCTCTCAAGAATAACTAAATGAACTTGCATTATCATGTTTAAATTTCCAAGCTTGCATTTCATGTTTATATTTCAAGTCATCACTTAATCTTTAAAGATAATAATGAGGTTGCATCTCATATTTATTTTATGCTCTCACTTTACTTTTTAATGAAAATAAAATAAGTGCATAGCATGTTTAAGTTTATGCCATCACTTAAATATCCTAGAGTTAAAAAGACTTGCCCAAGTATCACAAGTAAAGTTTTAGAAAATGGAGGCACCCTAAGGAAGCCATTTCGGCCTTGTGATGATGATGATGGACTTGAGATGAGTTCATCTAATCATAAGTGCCCATAGCCTATGTCTTGGAATTTTTCTTAGAGTTAGGTGTATTCAAGAATATTTATGAACAGATTTTGTGTTTTAAACTATTTTATGAACTAAAATTAATTAGCTACTGACCTCTCCTTGTATTTTCATGACATTAATGAGATAAATTGGTTTTCTAAAGGAGTTTTGAGTTCCTAAAATGATTCCAAGAGAAAACTAGTAACTTATATGCATTTAAATCATGAATCTATGTGATTATATGATGCTTGTATTTTGGATTCTGCCCTGTGTACTTGGCCACTATATAAATTATGTTTTATGGTGTTAAAATGTGTAAAATTATGTTTGAGTGAAGCAAGGATCGATTTAGGGAAGTTAGGAAAGAACAAGTAACTCAAAAGGACTTAAAATGAGAATTCTAGAACACTTAGATACAAGAATTGCAAATCTCGTTTCAGCATAATTAAACTTAAGGAAAATGGTTTACAATTGATGGATATGTGTAGTGACTCCTAATATTTGGCTTAGGAATTAAATAAGAGCTTTAGGCAAAGACGGAACTTAGAAAGGGTCAAAGAATGGAGATTCTTTAGAACCCCGTAATCATATGATAATTCTCTGTTAAGTGATGCAATGCTGTTTGGTTATGTTAGTAAGCATAAACATTAGAAGGAAATTATAGGTAATGATCCCTTAGGGTGAAATAAAGATCCATAATGAATGCCAGGATAATTAGTAAAATAAAAGTTTAAAACCTGTAAGGGCTAAACAATAAAACACTATGAGATAGGAGGTGTGATTTAAGAATGAGTTTGAGCGAGTATATTTAATGATGTATTAAGTAATAGTTGAATATGCGATGAGTATGAATGACGTGTAGAATGTTGTGATTAAAATGCATGAGAATATGAGTTATGAATGACATGGAAGATATGTTTCTATGATTTAAGATTTACTTATTGAGGAATTCCATGAGAACAACATGTGTTATTTGAGTTATGTGGCATGACTCAAATTGAGGAAATTCGAGGAGTAGTCGTTATGCCTCGAAATTTCCATCAAATTTGAGGACTTAAGAAAGTTTGAAAGAAAGATTTTATATGTGACATGTTGAGACGCATTTCTCTGTTATCTGGAGAAAGAAAACCTGGTGATGGTTGTGGAGCTATACCGAGCGTACAATGTCACTGGCTCTAACCAATACTTATGCTGTTTCGCAGACTTTAGACGTACTTCTCCTGTGACACCCTTAAAGTAGGAAATCTCAGGATTCAACATCAGTCCTGCGAAGCCCAAAGTCACTGGCTTAACCACTGATGCGTTTCTGAGAAGGAAAAAGACCTCCACTGCTACCCCAGGTCCCCGTACTCTTGGCAAGTCGAGATTATTTTTATGATTATGATACACTTATCAAGAGGATAGTAAGAACTAGTGACGACTAGTTGAGGTATGAGCTCATAGCCTAGTATCAGGGGTCGGTTAATGATTTTTAAAATACCATGATGTCACAAGTTTGAGAAATGAGAAGATATGTGAAGCATTTTGCTTATGAAAGCAGAGAGGTTGATCAAGAAGAGGAATTACATGCCACTTATATGAAATTAATTATCCAATGATGTTTTATTGGTTTGCTTATAAATATTGCCATGCATTCATGTTTTGTTATGCTGCATAAATGCATTAAGATTCATCATAAAAGACATGGACCTTGGATAATTACTTTTATGAAAACTTCATAATGAACCTTTGCATGTTTAACCTTTCATAATAAACCCAAGGTTCCTTGGGACGTTAACGATGACATTAGGATAGGGAGGTTTCCCTATGAGATTCTTTA